>JADRCD010190506.1:0-13115 GCA_019843815.1 Montemys delectorum
AAAAAACAAAAAAACAAAAACAAAAACAAAAAAACCTGATCCTGCTCTCACTTACAAGCATATCATTCAGGAGGCTAAGACAAGGGGATTGCCATGAGTTAGAGATCAGGCAGTGATACAAAGAGAGTTCTAGCTCAGCTTTGGCCACAGACTAAATGCTGTTTATAGTTGTTTTACTAAATAGATTCTCACACTGCCTTCTACAGACTTATTTGTTTACGATTGTTCCATTCTTTAAAAAAAATGGAGCTAAAAGTAAACTAACTTTATCTATTTTCTCAAGAAATAATTTTCACTTGGAACAATGGAAATTTGTTTGGTGGAGTGACAGGAGCAGTGGGGCATTAGAGATTCTTAGTGCAGCAGATAGTGGTTCATGAAGAATCACATAGCTGGTCAAAGTGCTGAGAATACGTGGCGTTAGAATACTCTGCCCTCAAGGGACCATCTGGGGAACCACCAAGCGTTAAAGTACATTGCAGAAGAGGATGCTGAAACAAAGTAACAACCAAAGGATGTACAGACCTGGAGCAGTTCTCTTCTGGATGTTGCACAGCCCTCACAAGATCTAAACAAGACTGGAAGCTTTAACATTTCATCATGGATAGAAAAGCGACTCATTCAAAATCCTGAAGAACTCTTAGCAGGTGATAGTTTCAGGAGCAGGGGATGTCTTTTCCCAAAGTGCTGTTGCTATTGATAATTTGCTTATGTTCCAGTGAATAGCTTCCTACACAACCTCTTCAACATCTCTAATGAAGCTCACCGGCTCAGCTACAAACCCTTCATTCTACAAGAGTGACCACACATCCAACATACATTGGTGAAATCATGACTCAAATCAGTGAGAGTAAGCATTCAATATCTGATTTGATCTGAGGCCCGCCCTCTGAGATGAAACCCATAACCGATGCTACTTGGGTGCCAAGAAACTGAGACTAAATAAGCCAGGGATCCAGGGGAAAACGAAATACGACAGTTGTGCGAGCCAGTAATACTGATAATGAATGCTAACTTCATTCTGCTATAGTTATAGATATAAACCTTGCACAGACAGGATCAGAGAATCTTCACCTGTAGCAGATGGGAACAAATACAGAGACCCTCCAGACAATATGCAGAGAGTGGGAGATCCTATCCTGGAACGTTCAGCCATGAATGGGTAGTCCCAAAGGGATGTCTCCAACAAATCTCTCCCATCAGGGCTCAGGGTATGCTACTGATGCAAAGGCAGAGAAAGTCTGAGACAGAGGGAATACATCAAGGAATCAGAACCTTGTAGACACAACAGGATTGGTGCCCATTTAAACACACAAAAAACGAGGCAGCCCACACACATCTTGCATGCATGGGTTTGCAACAGATGGGTCCTAGAACTGAAAAGAGGACACACACACTTATCTCTAACCAGAAGCTAACTCCCCTTGATAACCACTTGTAAAGAAAAAAAATTAGCTTTTTCCAAGGCAGTCTCACAATGGAAAAAGAGTACTCTTAAGGGTAGCCCTTGTGTTCAGTCATAAATGTCCAAGACAGAACTAACCTTGTATGTTAGGAGGTTCTTGGTCTCATAAACTGAGTCAGGGGAGGTTTTCTTTTTTAGTTTTTATTTTCTTTCCTTGTTGTAACTGTTTTCCCACTGTACAGGTTCTCTGCATATAAACTAGGCCTTCCAGTCTGAGGTTTTTCTGGACTGTGTTTGTGTCATTGTCTCTATATGCTTTCCCTTTACCTCTTTTTACTTTGTTGCTTTGCTTATTCTAATGTTTCCTTTTATTTACCTTGATAATTTCTTTTCTTATTATCACTTAGAAGCTTACTTGTTTTTTTAATGAGAGGTCAAAGTGGGTTATTTACTGATGAGTGGAAAGGTGGGGAGGAAATGGGAGTTCCTGGTGGGGAAGCTGTAATTAGAAAAAAAAAAAAAGTCCGTTTTTAATAAAAGAAAAATAAATAAATATATAAATACAATTATTATTGAGAAGGCTTTTCTAACCCCTGAAATCTGTTAGCTGTTTCCTGGATAATTCAACTGTTCTTTGTTCTTTTCTTCCTCTCCTGATCATATTAGGGGCTTGCTGATTTCCTGAGACTGACATGATTAATCCTTTCTCAGGTCTTCTTTTTTTCTTATGATCTTATGAGTGAGGTTTTCTTCTTCCTCTCTATATAAGATTCCTTATTATTATTTAATCTTCTTCACTTAGGTAGGTTTGGTCATAAATTACATTAGCTCATGCCTGTCTTTCATGTTCTCATTTTCTTGTCAGATTTAAATGTAGTATTTTGGGGAGAGGGTAATCTTGGCAGGAAGTTATTTACTATCTGGGTTTAAAAATTACTGTTTATCTTCCTTGATTTGAAGGTTTCTGTCATAAGGCCTAATGATATCCCAGTGTATTTGTCTCTGTAATCGGCACTTTTCTTCTGCATCTTTTAATGTCATTTGTTTTGCAGTTTGAGTTTTTGACTATGACATTTCACAGAGAAATTTTTCTGTGGTTTACCTCTAAATGTCTATTACGCCAAGGTGTCAAGTTCTTTTCCTGTGTTTGGAAATTTTTCTACTGTACTTTCATTATATAGGTTGCCTGAATCCTTAGTTCTTAATCTCAATCTCAGCTCCTTTTTCTACCACATGGAGTATTGTGTCTGGTTTCTTTTGCAGATGTCTTGGATATTGTCATTATACATGTTTATCTCTTGTTTGTTGATTTTTGTTTGGTTCGTTTTTTTTCCTGCTATTATTGATGTCTAAATTTAGAGGTTACTCAATCCTTATTTTCTGGCACTAATATTATCTTTCATTTTCAGTAGAGCTAATCTATTCGTGATGCTTTCAACTGAATGTTATATTTTATAAAAGCTTTAAATTCCAACCTTTTGTTCAGTTATTTTCAGCTTTTAAGATCTTAGTTCCATTGCTGAGTTTTTCTTCCATATTACAGACTTTCTTTTTGGTATTACTAGTTTATTGTAGATGTCTTGATTCAATTTATTTTCTTTATTCATCTTTGTATATGTTTCATCCTTGAAATCATTTAATTTTTTTTAAGTAAACTTTTTTATTCTTAGTCTGGCATTTCAACCATCTCAATATATTTGGATTTTATAATTAAAATTTTACAATCCCTTGGAGACATTGTTTCTTGGTTTTGTGGCTTCTGTATTATTATTAGATTATTATTAGTGTATCTAGTATACTGAATAACTCCTAAGATTTTATTTGAGTGCTTTTACAATAAGGAACCTACCATTCAGGGGCCAATCCCCTTAAAGAAAAAGAAAACTAACCACTGCAATAGCTATGATACCAAAATTAACATGACACAAAGCAAAAATTAATAACCATATAGCAAAAATAAAGTCCAAATAAAAAGACTTAAAACCAATGGGATGGATCATATGGTTTGTTGTTCAATATGGCAGTCTTCAGTTACAAACCTAGATCAACTCTATCAACTGATCTCTATATCAACTGATACAGAGAACTGAATCCTGAGATTCATTCCCAAACCTCCACATTAATCATTTTTAAATCAAGTCATTGAATTTTTCCTGTAGTCCTCTGTGATAGGATCATTTGTTATCCTTGTGCTGTTGATAGGAAAACTGAGTCTGAATGAGTTGACTTTAAGTAATTTGTTGTCAATCATGATCTAGTAGAGATATCAGGATCTGAATATACATGGTAGGGTTCCAGATGATATCACACACTAGGATATTATATTTGAGAGATTAAAGCCAAGAGCAGCATATGGTTGTATTTTAAATGAGTAGCTATGATAGATGTAAAAAAGGCTAGGTAAGATCCTTATTGCTCAGTTGAGATACTTTCTGACAACTAAGACTGCCAGCCCCACAAAAGAAATGATTAATTGCAGTCTATGATATTAGAAGCACAAAAACCAAGCAGTAAAATATATCTACATGCTAGATATTGTGAGCATAATTTCACTAAATAATAGTGTCTTTATAGGAAATGCCTCTAGATCTTAGTCAAGTACGGTTTGAAATGAATTTTTCAAGGAATAGACATGCCCAAATGGAGCCAATTCATCCAGTTTAAGGAAAGAATACACTCCTTAGAACAAGCTTACTTATCCAACCAGTCAATTAAGCTTCTGACCAGTGAAGGGGCATAGTGGCTATGTAAAATAAATGTTAAAATAATCTCTCTCACCCAATGAACAAGCAACTTATTCCCCATCCCCCTTCCTTTAAATTCCTCTAATAACCAACCTTTCTGATTGACAGTCTCAGGCTTTCCTTCCTCTTCAGTTTACAGGTGGTTCTGCTAATAGGAGCTCACTCTATCTTATAAAACTACCACATCTATTGCTCTTTGTGCATAGGTGAAACCTAAAGTCAAACAGTAAAGTTGTTTTTTTTCTATCAAAAGAACTCACAAATCACCCTACCAAGCATGTGATAAACCAGAAATTGTCCATTCTTTTCTTCAGACAGTGAGATATTTAGTTAATTTGCATGTTGTTCTCATTTACTTACCCAGTAGGGATGCTTTGTGCAAAGTCACCAGATTAACTTTGAGTAATTGACGGCATTTTCCAGCTGCTTCAGTTTAAAATAATAATAATAAATGAGGATTTTGACAACAGCTTTCTAAAGCCTCATTTCCTTTATACATCAAACAGAATATACTAAATAAACTTTAAGCAATATTTTAAATGAATATTTAAATTGATTCTATGCTATCTGGATTTGCAATTTTGAGATTATGTATGATCTCAGAAGAATCATAAATTAATATTTGAATGATGGCTGCTTTTGATATGAACATTATTTATTCTCTTGGCTTGAAATTGCTTTCAATAAATTATCAGTAACCCACAATTCACCCAAGATTCGAGGTACTGTTTTTGTTGAAAATGGGAAAGGTAAAGTTTATAAAACTTGTAAGGTTGGCAGCTGCCAGCCAAACATGTAAGGACAGTTCTCACCCCTCATCAAAGAAGCTTCTATTTTGAGCAGATAAAGACCATTACAGAAAGCCACAAGTGGTTAAAATGCAGAGAAATGACTAAACATGGAATACCCATTTCTCAATTGGTATATTAGAATAGAATCCCAAAAGATAGGATTCAGTAGGCATCTTAGGAGAGTGCAGAAGGCCTATAAGAGCCAAAGAACCAAGAATGACATTCTGCCTTGTAGTTATGAGTAGGAAGCTACACCCACACAATAGCAACAATATGGCTGCCTAACCAAGACCTGAACAATGGAAGCACCAGTTGATATGTCAAGGGGAAGTGGGATATCTCAAGCAATAAGTGATTATTGACTGCTAACAAAAGGAGAATTGTACTTCTCTAAGAATAAACTCCTTAGTGGCTATTCAATACCAAGTGGTCAGTCCTAAAAATATATACAAGGTACTCTAAATGGTCACATCATATATATATTTACATATATATGTATATATACATATGCTTATATATAAATATAAACATATATGGGTTGATATACATGACATATATGAACATATATGATATACATATGATATATGTTTCAATAACAATAAAAAAAGCATTGAAGTTTTTTTACATTATATATTTTATTTATTTGTTTGTTTATTTATTTTTTTCTTATACATCAAATCCTAAGCACATTTCCCCTTCCCTCTACTCCTCCATCCTGCTACCTCCCTTCTTCCCAATATCTATCTTGTTCCATTTCCTTCCAGAAAAGAGCAGACATCCAAGGAATGCTAACCAAAAATAGCATAACTAGTTACTATAAGACTAGGCATGTAATCGTAATCTTTTAATAAAAATTTACACATTTTTTAAAAGTGGAATATTACTACAAATGATGTAGTCCTGGATGTTGCCCCTTTATACTTTGACTATCAAATTGACATAGCCTACCTGATAAGGCAGTCTCAGTAAAGGGATTACCTAGATCATATTGGCCTGTGAATGAGTCTGTGGAGAAATGAATTCATTGTTAATTTATGCAGAAGGGTCCAGCCCACCGTGAACAGGGCCATTGCTAAACAGGTGGTTCTGGGATAAATAAGAAAGCTAGAGAAAGATGACCCTCTGAACAAGGAGCATTCATTTGTAATTTCTGCTGTCCTTCTTTAACTATGAATGAGTTTCCTGGCTAGAGTTAAGGCTGTGTGCAATTGCAAACAAGGTGGGTTTTGATGTCCTGCTTGGATTCCTGTCCTGATTCTTCTCAGTGATGGATTGTGACCTGAAAGTGTAAGCTAAATAAAGATGTCCCTGTTATAAGGTAACTGTTTTAGCACAGCAACAGATTGAAAACAGAAAAGATACTATAAAGTGGAAAACACAAAATTGCACAACTGCAAGCCTTTTCGATAACGTGTGCTCCTTACATGAACACTTTTAGTTAATCCTTATCCAGACCTTCAGCAATACATTTGTTCTTTTATTTCTTTAAATTTTAAAATCATCTCAATAACTTTGAAATAGAACAATACATTTACTCAAAGTTTATTTGAAGGTACACAATTCTAAATTTCTAATTTTTTAAACAATTCATTTATTTACTTTTAAAAAAAATTCATGAAACATATTTACATTATATTCTCTCTTCTCTCCCAAGTACTCCCATATCTTCTGCTTCCTCCTTACTTTCATTTGAAAGAAAACTTCATGTTCTCTATTGAAAAATAAATAAATAACAAAAATCAACACAAACACACAAAAATGATTCAAAATAGCAACTCAAAAGAAAACAAGATCATGTGATGTATGTTTGCTATTCCCAACTACTCCTGGACATTGGGCTGGCTCTAGAGTATGGTTAATAATCCAGTGACTCTATATTGGAGAAAACTTATTTCCCCTTTACAGAAAGTTTCACTTGCAAATAGCTTCTTCATTAGCCCCACCAGACCAAGCTCCTGCTATAGTGGGAATGACATAAATGTTTGTAATACCAAGTTCCCAGTATAGCAGAAAGAGCAGATGCCTAGCTACCAAGAGCTAAAAATAACACCCAATTACTGCTAAGTCTCCTGCTATCATGATGTCAGCTGATTGCAAATGGCTGTTTATTGCAACTGTCTGTTTTCATTGTATTTTGAAGTTATTTCAGGGGAAAATTGACTGTGAAAGACATCAAGTAATGAACCTAGTACTTAAAATATGCAAGGGCAACTTGCTACTCAGTACAGCACAGGTGGGGGATATTTTACAGAATTTGGAGATTAAAGAGGGAGAATTTAGCAAAGATTATCTTTCTCTTTCTGATTCAAGTGATGATTATGTTGAAGAAGCATTGAGTGAACTTGAAAGTGGTAATGCTGAAAATGAAAGACAGAATGTTGGAAGAAAGGGACAAAGGGGTGTGCCCATGCCCCTCAACCAAGTGATAGGGGACATGGTGTTGTCATCAGTGAGGGTTGGACTGGGAACTTCATGACATCAACTGTTGAACTAAGCAATGAGGATGATGAAGCATCAGTGAACATTCCAGGTCATATCACTGAAGAAACCAGAAGAGATTTTCCTCTCTCTCTCTTTTTTTTTTTAATCAAAGATGACTTCTGACAGAATGTGACAGAAAAGACATCTGATGCATGCAGAAAAGCCAAACTACTATTATCCCAAGAACTTCAAGGATCCTTCTGTTAATGAATTAAAAGCTTTTATCAGTCTCAGAATATACATAGAGTACTTGTGCATAAGGCCAAGCTATTAGGATGACTGGTCAAGCCAGGGACCTCACTTTCTTGCACAGGGTTCGTAAGCTGGATGTGAACACTGATAAAATAAACTGAATATCAGCCTTAGAATGCCAGGGCCAATAAGTGGGAGAGGGTGGGGTGGCAGGCATGGGGAGAGGGGGAGGCAACAGGGGTTTGTTCTTGTTGTTTTTGTTTGTTTGTTTGTTTTTTGGAGGGGAAACTGGGAAAGGAGAAATTTACATGTAAATAAAGAAAATATTTAATAAAAAAAAAGAAGACAGGTAGGCCTATTTTCTAAAATCTCTCCAAGTTTCATCTAAATTTAAACATTGTTATGCATGTTATGAACAGTTTTCTAACCTATCTACATATTGTTTTTTTTTTTTTTTTCTCATGAATCCAGGCAGGAAGGGTCAATTACTCTCAGGGCTTGGGAGGACAAGGGGAGAGGGATGTTGTGTCCACATTTTCTACTCTTCGTTTGGATTTTAACTGATTTGAACCTCTATATTTTGACCTTTACCAAGACAACTTTGGTAAAATACTGTGTTTTAGATGTTAAGCAGTTAAATTCACAAAGTAAAATGGCAAAACATTTTTTGGAGTTTAAGGTGAGGCATATTGACCAAATAAATATATCAATAAATACATAAATACATAAAATGCAATTACTTCAAAGTGGTATGTGTAAATTATATATTTTCTAAATGTTCTGGCAATGTAGTAACATTATTTTACAGTAAAAAAAAAATAGAGAGTATTTTTAGCACACTAGTTCTGAATAGAAATTGAAATGGGATGCCCACAATACTATTTTCAGGGTGAGAGTGAATAGACAGATACATGATTTAGAACATTTTCACAGTTGTTACATGCAAGATAGAAGTGACTTTCTTCCTGTTATAGGACTTTAAAGTGCCAACAACTATTTTTCTCAGCTCAATAAGATGTTTCTTGGTGACTGAATGAAGACATGATGAAGTATAACTCCAAGTAAGAACATTACATGGACAAGGAAATGAAAACATATTCTGGAAATTGATTTTGGTCCTTGTGTCCTCATAGTTTGAATAGTTAGTGTTGTCTGTTACTTCAATGACACAAAGTAAACTTAACTATATTTAAACTGTTGAGCCTGAAAAATGTACCATTCTAAGCACAACCATACCATTTTTGTTCCACTAAAAAGAAGAAACATGATACAATTGCATTCAAAACAACAGGATAGCAAAAATTTCCATAACTTCTCTTCAGGAACCAGATTTCTACACAGTCTATTTAACAGATACTGACATAAAAACACTCTTTGGATGAAGCTATGACTACCCGAAGTGAACACCTGCTGATTAATTTTGGTAGTTTATATGACAGATAATATTCTGCTTCTTAAATCAGTAAGATATTTTGCAAACAACTTCAGTAAATTTGAACACATTATAGAAATAAATGTTAACATTGCATATATTTTTGTATTTCCTGTATTTATATTTGATAACTTTTATAAAAATTCATGTATATTCCTGGTAAGGTCATAAATATGAAATACTAAATGTAAAATACTATGAAATCTGAATTTTTCTACTTTTTCTTTAAAATTACTATTTTTATGTACTTAGTATTTATTTTTATTCAATCTGTAGTTTTAGAGTACACAGCTATATTTACAGAATAGTAGATCATATATTTCCAAAATTATGGCTTGTTATGGTATCTGAAAGGAAAGAGAAAGAAAACTTTCACTATGGAGTCAAAAATTTTTGTTTTTTAGTCTTTCAAAGGTAATCCACATTTCCCTGGCAATCATAGTGGAGCCTGTAAGACTTAACATGCTATGTTAAAGAAAGGATGGCATAGCGTCAGTGAAGGTATAACAGGAAAACCTCATGGTAAACTGAGGAGTTTATGGAATGGTTGACAGCACAGGTGACTCAGATAATCAAGAAACAGAGAAAAAGATTTAACCATTTTTAAGAATTTTCCTGTATTTTTTTTAGTGTTTTATTAACTTGCATGCATTTGGACTAGACAAGGGCAAAATGAAGTAACTCATGAAAAACTTTTGTATAAAATTCAGATATAAAATATTTAAACAAATAAATAAAAAAAATCAACCCCCCCAAAACAAAAATAATAAACTTAAGCCAAGTGTTAAAAGATAGTAGTGACCAATACCTGCAAGGAAGATGCTTACATATTTGCATTTTAGAGACTCTCATCAAGGGATCAAATCTAAAATTTTCTATTGTTTGTTATGTGATAAAATTATAATTTTAGTGGACATTGGAGTTGTTTTTAAAATGTTTTACATATAACTACAATATCAAAACTGTATCACAATTCTTTCCTGTCTCCTTAGTCACAACCAAAACGGGGGCAGGAGGGAGGAATTCAATATAATTCAGGAAAGCTTTAGGTGCACTAAATTAAATTTAGATTTTTTAAAACAAAAACATAAAAAAAATTCAAGTTAATATATAACTATTATTTGAAACAGAAGCCACACAGAATGCTGTAAACTACAGAATCATTTGGGTCAGTATATTTCATATTACAGCTCTTCATTTTGATGGTTTGTGAGTAGTAGTAGAGTTTTGCTTAGTTTGGATTTTAGTTACATTCAAAAGATAGATTTATATGCCAATAGTTACTGAAGTTGTTATATAAAGTATCCAAAATAGTTAAATAACAAAAAATTGAAAGTAGATGGGAAAGAAATAGATATTTATTGATTTAATCCAGTTTCTGTTTTACAAAATAAAGACATTCTGGAAATTGATTCCCCAACAATGTGCATATACATAAAATTACTAAGCCACAAAATAAAAGTATGATTAATTTTATGTGCTTTTTACTGTAATTGTAATTTAAGCTTAAAAATACATCCTCTTGAAGTAACATCCAACCCACTGAACAAGGAAAAACCAGGTTAGATTCAGTTTTTCAATTCCTAACCTGTCCCACAGGGCATGTCAAGTCCCCTGAGTTAGCCAAAGGCTTCTCCCCCTCCAAGCTCCATTGTAGAGCCACTGCTGTCTCTGCCTTCATGAAGCCTGCCAAACAAGGAATATTCAGGCCTGCTACACCAAGAATATCCAGTCCAAAAGCTGCCCACCTGCATGGGGAACATCGAGATTATCCTTGCCTTCTTGATACCTGCTGCACCCAGAATATCCAGGGACAACCATATGGCTAAAGGTCACTATAAGAACAAAAACAACCATTTACAGGGCTCCATGGGCCCTTCAGAACACAGCTATCTCATTATGGAAAGCTCTGAATATCCTAACACAACTGAAGCACAAGAAAATGACCTTAAATCCAACCTGGTAAAGATGATAGAAGTCTCTAAAGAGGAAATGAATCAATTCCTCAAAGAAATACAGAAAAATAAAATCAAACAGGTAGAGGCCTTTAAAGAAGAACTTAATAAATCCCTTAAAGAAATACAGGAAAATACAATTAAATAGGTGAAGGAAATAGATAAAACTGTTTAAGACATGAAAGTTGAAATAGAATCAATGAAGAAAATACGAGGGAATTCTGAAGTAATCTAGAAAATAAAAACCTAGGAAAGAGAAAAAGAACAAGAGATGCATTCATTAACAACAGAAAATAAGAGATGAAAGAGAATCTCAGAAGTAGAAGATACAATAGAAGAAATGGATACACCAGTCAAAGAAAAAGTAAATCTAAAAAAATTCCTGACACAAAACATCCAGAAAATCTAGGATACTATGAAAGACCTAACCTAAGTATAATAGGAATAAAAGGTGAAGAGTACCATCTCCAAGAACCAGAAAATATTTTCAACAAAGTCATAGAAGAAAATTTGCCATCCTAAAAGATGCCTATAAACATACAAGAAGCTTACAGAATATGAGTTAGACTGGACTGCAAAAGAAAATTCTCCCACCACATAATAATCAGAACACAAGAACTACAGAACAAAGAAAGAATATTAAAAGCTGCAAAGGAAAAAAGCCAAGGAACATACAAAGACAGACCTATAAGAATTACACCAAAATTTTCCACAAAGATGGTATAATCTAGAAGGATATGAACAGATGTTTTAGAGCCTCTAAAACACCACAGTTGCCAATCTAGATTACTTATCCCAGCAACACTCTCAATCCCCAGAGATGGAAAGAACAAGATATTCTAAGGCAAAACCATTTAAACAATAATCAATCTACTCACAAAATCAGCCATAAAGAAAATATGTAAAGAACTATAACAGAAGTTAATAACATAAGAAAACACAGGAAATAAGTAATTCCACACCAGTGAAAAAAATACAGGAAGCACAGACACACACACACACACACACACACACACACTCACAGACACACATACACACACATACTAACATCACCACAAGCTACACACAAGCTAACACCACCAACATCAAATTAAATTAACAGGAATTATCATTGGTCATTATTATCTCTCAACATCAATTGACACAAGTCACCAATAAAAATGACACAGGCTAACAGATGGATACAAAAACAGGGTCCATCATTACGCTGTGAACAAGAAAATACATCTCAGCCACAAAGATATTACCCAAAGTAAAGAGTTAGAAAAACAGTTTTCTAAGCAAACAGACCCATGAAGCAAGCTGCAGTAGCCCTTATAATATCTTATAAAATAGACTTTCAATCAAAATTAATAAAAAAAAATGGGGAAGACCACTTCATACTTTTGAAAGGAAAAATCCACTAAGATGATATCTCAATTCTTGAACATGAATATTCCAAATGCAAGGGCAACCACATTTGTAAAAGAAACATTACTAAAGCTTAAAACACATCCACTCCTACACAGTGATATTAGGAGACTTTAGCAGCCCACTCCCACCAATGAACAGATTATCAAGACAAAAACAAAACAGAAATAATGGAATGAACATGTTATAAACCAAATGGGCCTAATATAGATCTACAAAACCTCTAACACAGACACAAAAGAATATTACTTTTCTGCACTTCATGGAACCTTCTCTAAAATTAATCATATGCTAGGTCACAAAGCAAATCTCAACAGATACAAGAAAATTGAAATATTGCCCTGCATCAGGCCACCATGGGTTGCTTACTTCAACAATAACAGAAATACTAGAAAGCCTACAAACTCATGGAAATTGAACCATTCTTTACTCAATGATTTCAATGTCAGGGAATAAAGTAAAAGAAACTAAGGAATTTCTAGAATTCAATGAAAATAAAGGCACAAGGTATGCAAATTTATGGGACACAATGAAAGCAGTGATAAGCCGAAAGTACATAGCACTAAGTGCCTCCATCAAGAAATTAAAAAATTCTTATGACGGGGAGTCGCTGGACTGCAGGGAGTGGAGTCTCTCAGCTTCCGAGGGACAGAGCTGGATCAGCGAAGATCTCTGCCCCCTCCCTGCAAGAAGAAGGCCTGCATC
>JADRCD010190507.1:0-18386 GCA_019843815.1 Montemys delectorum
TTAACGTGAGTCTTCTTTTTAGAGATTCTCTTCTTGGCATGGTACAGGTTCACTTTGACGTAGGGATCTGCAATGGCATACAACAAGTGTTATATTGGCAACAATCAGCTGCAGACCCAGCCTCCTTAGTGAGCGTGGCACCCCAATACAGTGGAAATAGGGATCTTACAATGTAAACAAGTCTAAACAGATGGGAAGTGAAAATAGCTTTCACTCTCCTCTTTTTAATTAAATTGAAAATAATGAAAAATAGAAACCAGTTCTAGACCTGATGTCAGGGAAGATAAGAGAATGCTGCACACTGCCTATTAATAATGAATTGAATAACTGAGGGGAAGGTCAACCTTACCCTGTCTGAGCTCGCTCCCTTTGTGATCTTGATGGGTCTATCTTCAGGTGGGTGCTGCTTTTGTTGCTAAATAAAGATTTGGAAGCCATACTGGTCATATCCTACCTTTTAGCTTTCCTGCATGTGGTTATCAGAGTTGATCTTTCCTGTGACATTCTTATTAAACGGGTTTAGGGTCATGTGGCCTTCTTTATCATACAATTAACTGGTTTTGATTGCCATATATATGTTATTTATCTTTGTGATCCCAAGTTTTAAGAATTCACCTTCAATTTCTACAACCAAATAATACTAACAATACCACTAGGTGATTCTTTTTTAAAATATAGATTTCTAGTTTTCAAAATGGCCTTCAAGTATTATTGTGCCCAATTTCTATAGTGCTTAACAAATATATAGGATACTATACTAAGAAATAGAAAGGTGACTATTTGAATTAAGATCATTTTAACCCATAACTTAGCTCATTTCTTTTTCATTATATTCTACAACAAACATTTTATTCTTTCAGACTTACTCAAAACTAAAACATAGTTCTTAAAGCATATACACTATTAAAAGAAAAGTAATGAGGTCATTAAAGATGCAGATGAGTAAGCTCATTTGAAATGCAAAACTTCAAAACTCTTTTTCTGAGCAATACTAGGCTCCATCTTTCCTCTTTATTTTGCTTTCTGCTTTAAACCATTTACTTAAGTGCTCCTCCGAACTTGTCTCTCAGGAAATGAACTTCTCTGTATTGTTGGCAGAACTGACTCACAAATTTTCCCACAAAGAAAAAAGGAAAAGAAAAGAAAAAAGAAAAAAGGAAATCCACAATCCCAGAACTTATGATCCTGAATGACAAAACCAGACTTGAATGTTAGTTGAAAATTGCTGTGAAATAAGTTAGCCAGTTAGAGGCTGAACTCCAGTATTTCAGAAGCGTTCTTACCTGAAAGTCCAGACACATCAGATTTCGGTAGATGCCGCGCTTTTAAAACAACCACAGTGAGCGTGTTTGTAGTGGACTGATAACAGAGAGAAACCAGAAGTTCACCCCGACCAGAAGACTTCTAACAAAGAGAAACACCGAGGACGTAGTTTTAATCTTGAGCTTTTGTACTCTCATCACAAAACATACAGCAACATAATAGCTTTGTTATTTTAATGTCATTTTCCTATTTATTTTTTATTTTAACAGGCTAAGAAATCCGAGAAACTGCTTTTGTGCTGCTCCATAACGACTAAATCAATTGCCTGCCATCTTGTGGTTGTCTCAGGTACTACAGAATGCTAAAATTTGCAAAGATTTGACCACACCCAGTACACGTTTTGAAGGGTATTACATTACACTTTCAAGAGGGTTTTTTTGTTGTTGTTGTTTTCTTTTGGCTTTTGCTATTTAAGAACATCTCTAATTTTCAAAGCCATTAATAAACATAAAATGCATAATCTTATCAATTGATATGTGTAGGATCACATGGCTGATATTTTATCTTATTTTAAAATCTTCACTATTTGCATTAGTGGCATTTGAATTCAAGCCAAAGAAGATTTATTCTGCCTCCAACAATTATTCTGGACCAGGGTCATGATGAAGTTAGAATTCTTGCCCTTTCATAGTCAAAGTCTCCTTTCAATCTAAGGAGAAAATAAATAAATTTAAGTACTTGAGGGAATTGACTCAAACTGCAAAACTTGGTTTTAAGCAGTAACATAGATCCCTTTATCAAAGGCCACTTAATGCTTAGTTTTATATGAAAGACATTACCTAAGACAGCTAAGAATGTAATGTTCAAGCTTTAACTGGAACTAACAAAAGAGTAACATGGGACTTGCTCATAGGTAAGAACAGCTAGATAAAAATGTGTCAAAAAAGAGCTAAAGTTGAGGAAAACCATCTAAAACTAAACAGTTTACAAAAAGGCACTTCAGGGAAAGCAAGAGAACAGCCAGGGAGCTCTTTGATCCTCATGGACCCCAATCAGTCTGATGCCTCGGACAAGCTGTGCAACTCTCTGGGCCTGAATTTCACTATCGTCACTACATACAAGACAGGAAGATGATTACAAAGTGTTCTAAAGACATTTTTAGCTCCAAAATGTTGTGATTTCAAAAAAGAAAAAAAAGTCATGTGACTGTTGTTTTCTTAAGTTGTGGCATTAGGAGAACAAATCGTTCTGAAATACCACAATTAGGATCAGAGAAGTTTATATCTAAGGCACGAAAGAATTCTCTTTGCTAAACTGATGTCATGTCATTTCCTAATTATCCAAGATTGTCAAAGAAGTCCAAGTCAGAGGGCAGAGAAACACACTTCCTGAATGCAGAAAAAAAAAATGAACAGGATGACTCCAAAAGCAGATTCGTTGAAAGTACATTCAAGTCCCACATCCTGAGGAGGAACTGGCTTAATTTTTAATTTCAGTCTCAAATTCAGTTACTCTGAACTGAAACACCTTAATAACATATGCTAAGAGAGACACATGTGAATTTTAAAGTAGCAGCCTTTCTCTATTTTAACAGAAATTTTAAAAATGCCTGTTACATAAATGATGTATAAACATCCTGAAATACTTTCTCTTATCTTTCTATTACAAAGATTCCTTAACCATTTCAGTTGTGGATTAAACTTCTTTTTGCCTTCTCTATTCTTTGTTTACTATTACCTACAGTAATTGAGGATAATGTGTACCAACTCATCATTTGAATGAAAATACCATAGTTTTTTAAACTACATTAAATATTCCTTATAGATATTTAAATGTTTACAGAATTACCTTGGCATTTCTCTTGATGATCTCTCTAGTCATTAACATTTTTCCATCTGATAATTCAATCCCTGAAAGAGGAATAAGGACTTCTCCAATGACATCATCTCTCGAAAACCTGTCAAAACTCAGAACTGTGAAGTGCAAGGACAGCTCTTGGATGTGGGGATAAGGGATCCCATAGAATGTGAAGGTCTCATCAAAAACAGGGTCCAGCGTCTTCCTCAGCACTCTGGTTTTCACTTTGTGCTTCTTCTCTGGTAAGATTGTCATTTTGATGTATGGGTCAGAGGTCATGGATTGCTCGTCCATGGCTGGTAAGCCCTGGGCTTCCTTGATGTTTACCACAAATGCTTTCTTCTCGAAGTTGTACTCTAGAGACAAGAACAGTGTCCCCAGCTTCTCTTGTTTCTCCTCAGATGTGAGGGAAGTGCTGGACTTCAAGCTCTCAGGGGAAATGGCCTCCTTTTCTGTCTCCGTAAAGAGCTTTGGGGTGACATTTTCCAGATCAGAAGAGCTGCCAGCTTTGGGGTTGGCTTTGGGGAAATTGCCATTGAGGTCTCGCTTCTCTAGATCAAGATGCAGGGAAAGGTTGGGCAGAGCAGCTTTACGCTTCACTTCACTCTTTTCATCTCCTCCAAACTTCTTTTTGCTACTTAGGTTTTCTGGGTAGATATCAACTCCTTTTAGCACATGCACAAACTTGTATGGAGGAGTCTTGTTGGACTTAGCGGATCTTCTCTGGCAGCAGATCCAGGCAAAGAGGGAGACTGTGAAGACGAGGCCAAAAGCACTGAAGATGCCCACCACTGTGGGAATTTCATCTGAAAAAACCAATTGACCAATGGCATACATTAAAGGACCAGAACTGAAAGGGGAGACTACGGGGAGAGCACAGTAGAGCCAACCCTGCTGTTACAGAGAAGGACTGAATTACTTCCCACAGTTCTTGGCATGAGTAACAGTGGCGTTCCCCCTAATCTGAGGTCGAAGCGTAGCCCTAAGTGACACACATAAAAATACATTATGATTTAGAACATCTTAACTTCAGTAGAGTCTCATAAATACATGAAAGTGTATCTGGAATAAAAACAGGATCATGTTTAGTATTCTCACCCTGGCTTTGTTTAACTCAGATATCAGTAGTCAATTATTACAATAATATAAGGAGGTACAATTGTCATATTTTGGGGATTTCTAAAAGCATCACTCATACACACACACACACACACACACACACACACACACACCAACTCTATCTTCTTAATATATCTTTATTCACCCAGGATTCAAGCAGGGAAAAAAAGAATACCTTAAAGATAGTAGTCCACACAACTAAAAACTTATGGAAAAAAACATGGCCATTGGTTACTGCTATATAAACTCATTAAAAATTTCCCATTAATTGTGGGACATGATGAAAAGGTGAAAATTTGTTGATAAGGCAAAAAAAGACAGTAAAATAAAATCCATAGTATGATAATGACACATAATTAATTTATAACATTACAATCCCCTTGTATATATGAACCTAAAATTCTTCAAGCACTGAATTATCCAAATCACAAAGTAATCTATGTGGTTTAAACAGAATAATGTGGTCACAAATGCATAATCATTCTCAAACTGTGAGTGTAAAGTGAGTATAGGTAATTTAGTATTCAGTTTTATCCTTGTATATTTCTACATGGCAGAAAGGTAATAACATTGAAAATGCCATTGCTCTCTTCACTTAGAACGTGTTAAGTCATGAACACTCAGTGGCATGCCAACAGTAACTGCACATGAAGCACATATCATTTAATATGTGAGCAGACTCTTCTAATGAATATTCAGTGGTTGCATGGCTACCTACCGCCTCTGACACAGGGCGCAGCTAACCAAACCTTTAGCACAACAGATAACGGATAAAGTGTCGTGTGCATTCACCTCTATTTTTGCCCTGCTTTATTCTAGACAGTGAAGACAAAGCATAAAAGCCCCCGCCCAAGAAGGGTTAAGACTTTCTGAGACCAAGAAGGGGGTTCTTACATCTCTTCTCCATCCTAAACATTCCCCCCATCTACTTTAGAATCCTAAAAGTGAACTCCAAGGAAGTCAGAGGGAGAAACAGTAAGAGGAACACCTGAGATCGAACATAAAATCTGTCACTTAATTCTATGACCAAATTGAATCATTGTAAAGATGAAGTAAAGCTTTGAGTCTTCTAAATAGAAAAAAAAGAAAAAGAAAAGTGAATGCTACCTAGAAGAAAGAAGAGAAGGAGGAAGAGGAAGAAGAGAAGGAGAATGAGGATGTGGGGAGGAAGGATGTGGGAAGGGAGGAAGAGGCAGAGGAGGAGGAGGGAGAAGAGGAGGAGGGAGAAAAGGAGGAGGGAGTAGAGGAGGAGGGAGGGGGGAGGAGGGAGAGGAGGAAGAAGAGAAAGAAGAGTTAATCAGCTAAACAGTATCAGCTTCTTCCCTTCTATTCAAGTCTTACACACACACACACACACACACACACACACACCACACAATCTAATAACTCGGGGCAAGGCAACAAAAGCAAACTCAGGAACTAAGAAATTCTTCAGCCAGTATAAGAACAATAAAAGCAGTTAAAGTCATAATTTCTAAGTAGAAAGACAACTGGGCATGGAAACATTCTCACAAGGGTAGTCTCTGAAGATACCCCACTGTGAGATTTTTTTTATTTCAAATCAATAACTGAGTGTAAATATCACACACACAAATCTAATGATGAAACACTGAGAAAAAAATCATTTATGAATATTTTATAATATCTAATATTCACAACACCCAAGATAATGTGGACTCATTCTGCTAATGTAACTACTGATACTGTACTTAGCTTAGAGAGCAGAGATTATGTTCCTAGCACTCATATTAGTCACAATTATTATACATTAAAGATACTATTCAAAAATTTCTTCATCCTTTAACGTAAAAATACTTATAGATAAAACCCTGATCTCTTTCCCAATAGGCATGTTCATTGATTTTTCTAAAAGGTATGTCTAATTTATTCACTGAAACAGACAAGGCGACCACAGTGACAAAATTTTGGAATATGAACAGGAAAAGCAATCAAGAAACCAGTAGCTCTAATCCAAGTTTTGAGCAGCTTTTACTTAACTGCACAGTGCTGGACTCCAGAAAGCTCAGCCAGGGGCGTGAAAACGGCCGGAGCCGGTTGTTCTAAAGTCCCCAGAACTACAGTATCACAGAATTTTATCCATCATTAGCAATATTCTTCAGGTATGCAAGAAAACATAGCAGAGAAATTTATGACAGAGTAATAGAACACATCTCAAACCCTCAATGTACAAGTTATTTTATGTCGTATCAACTCTTATGTAACCAAAGGCGTATGTAGCTTTTCCTAAAAGATTTACACACAAATAGGAACCATCCAGAAAATAAATGAGGCAGTATTCTAACAACAGATGTGCTTTGCCTTCCTCGGCTCAGGCTGCAGCTTACAGAGCCGTGAACATTCGGGAACTTCTGGAAGGTGAAATCACAAGGCAATGTTAAGGAGAAAAATATCAAGGAAAAGGAAGTAAGCCACAATTAACCATCTGCTGTTCCCGTCTTCCTTTCAAATTAGCTACTTGAAAATCTACATATTCAACACCCAGTAGAGAGCAAAGCACAGCACAGCCCCCAAGCCCAGCCACAGCCCCAAGTTCAGCAACTTGCTCACCGAATTCCACGCGGCTGGTGGTGATAGGAGCCATGTTTTCTGCGTACTCTGTCCGAGGTGCTGAAAGAACTCCAGGCGGATTCACCTGGAAGGACCCTAGAACAAGGCTTGCAGGGGAAACACAGGGGATCCGGGGACCAGCACCGGCAGCGGGAGGGGCTGGAGGAAGGTCCGCGCTCTCTATCAGCAATGTGCCACCCTGCCCTGTTCCTGTTGGCTCTTCTGAAAAGCTAGTCTCCGAGACTCCAGACGTGGCTGAAACCCGAATTGACGCAATCCTGACGCTACTGGGCTGAAATCAGCACCTGCCCTCCCCCTCCTCCCTCCAGCCGCTCCTCCTCGCCCTCCTTCTGGCACCCTCCCTCCTCTCTTGAGGATTCAGTGCACACTCACCAATTATTTTAACTGTTGGGCTACTAGATTTGAACTATGCTATTCTGTTAGACTCGGAGGCACACAGACACGAGTCCTGAAATGTATTCTTGACAATTCTTAATCCCAAATTCTCCTGATGATATAACAGACAGTAAAATAAATGAGTCCTACTTCTCAGACTATCATACTTTATAAAAGGAATACAGAGTAAAGAGAGGGAAGTCTCCATATCAAATGACCCACTGTAAGATGCATCCTTGCTTCTTAAATTATTCTGTGAACTATTGTATGCATGCCATACTTACCACATTTGGAGGAAATCCACGGCAAATTGTTACATTGAAAATAATCATGTTCTTACTACCAAGTTATAGTCTAAACATTAGGTTGATGTTGTTGCTGTTTTCTGGTCTGTAAGCTATTTTCCTTTTAATATTTGACATCTGACCAGTTGAGATTCTTGGGGATAGATGGAATTAATTCTAACCGTTTAAATTTATTAAAAGATATGACTTTTAATATTTGAACATTGCTGGTATATAATATTTATAGTCAAGTGTTCTGGCTCCTAATAGGTTTCTGCAAACAAATAACAAGAATTGGACCAAATTCTGAAATAATTATTATTACCAGTTACTTTCTAAGGACTGCTATTCTGAATGAGGATCTGAAAAAAATATGATGTCGTATTTTGATTAATTTGAATTGTAAGGGTATTACTTCTTAAAAACAAACACTTAGCCGATTTATAAAGAAGTAATTTTCAGCTCCATTTAATGTTGTGCACACACACACACACACCTTTGCTCTGGAATTCAATAAACAAATGAAGTTCAGTGTGCACTGTAATGAAGGAAGCTGAGGCATGAGGTTGTCTCAGAAAACCGCTGTACATGAGACAGGTGTCTGCACACAGGCAAACAGCTGCCCCGTGCGCCAGCAGTGTGTCTGGGGAGACACTGGTTTCAGCCCTCTGCATCATGGAAAATTTTCTAAGTCAAAATCTCCTCTCTTTCCTTTCTACCAGCTCCCACACACTTGGCACTGAAGTGTTCTTTGAATAGACATTTTTAAGCCTTACATATTCATGCTATGAAAATACAAAAACTAAGTCACTGGGTGTCATGTTCCCATGGCAGTGACTGTGCTAATGTCCTAAGCAACACAAACATTCATAGTACCTGCCTTCTCAGCCCTACGCATGCACCAGTTAAAGTGCTCTGTTGCATGAGAGTGGCATTCATTTGTGGTGCATTTCACAGTAATCTGATCATATGATGTAAATTGTATTAAAGTATATGTTTCCCATCTAAGTTGTTGTAGCATATGGTTAAGTTCATTTGTCATAAACATAAATATATTCTGTGTATGTTATATAAAAATTAGTACATCATTAACCAAAGCTTCATATGGTAAAAATGGTGTATTAAACCTGTCTAAATCCTTTAAACAGCATTTCTCCAAAATTCAGCCCATCCATCTCTCCCTTATTTCAAAGGGGTTAATGAGATAAGAGGACCAATTGCCGAGAGCTGATGCTATTGTAGCTATTTCATTGCTTGCTTTAAAAGCAAATTGAAAATGAATACTATTAATCAAAACCTGAACTTCCTTTTTCATTTGATGAGTATCACTTTAGCGCTTATACAATCTCTAGACAAGGTTCAAGTGGCATCAGATAAAGAGTGGAATCACCAGAGAAAATCCTGGAAGTTTCTGATTGAGATGTGTGCCCTACCACATTACCGCATTGTTCTTTCAGATCTAGCAAACTAGTAATCAATTTACTGACATGCCCAATCTGATTCTTGCAGCACAGACAAGGGAGGAGGGGTTGTTGCTAGGTAACCACCCTTTTACCACCCAAAACACACATCCTTAAACAATTCCAGTCCTGGGAAGCAGAAGGTTCTGTCCCAGCAGCAGTGTTTACTTCAGAGTGCTTCCTTCACACTGCGAACGTCTGCAAATACTATGCTATGCTTTCAGAAACAATTAGTAAAATCCTTGAATTCAACTTAGTTTTTTTTAAAAAAAAAAAAATCAGGTATATTTAATTGAAAACTCATTCAGTTAATTTGATTTAATTTAATATGAAGTTAGATTTGTAGAATCTATATTATATATACTTTATATTTTAGCATTCCCTTATTCAAAAATATTGGTTGATATATTAAGACAATTCTGCTAATCAAAGGAAAACTTTAAAAGTGTGTGAAATATGTTCTGCTGTCTCTCTGTGCCCTGTCCTGCCTCTCCTGTCTCCTCAGCCCTGTTCTATTCTGCTGTGTTCGCTGTCTCTCTGTGCCACAGGGCTGAGGAAACAGGACAAGCAGGATAGGGCACAGAGAGACAGCAGAACATAGCAGAGCAGAAAGCAGCAGGCAGGCTTTCTTTTTTTTTATTTTTTATTGATTTATGTTTTATTTCATTACGATGAGAAAAGATACATAATTTCAATTTATCTCAATTTGTTAACAATTAAAAACATGTTTTAAATAAATAGAATTACATCACAAAAAAAAGTGTGTGAAATATTAAACTGATCCTCAGTAAGTTTCGGTAATACTCAGATTGGTTATACACATTTTTCTGGTATTTGGAGTGGACTGAATATGAAATCACAGAAAATGAATGATTGCTTCAATGTTCCAAGTCATTTCATTAAGAATACTGGCTCTAAGCCTAGGACAGGAGAGGATACGAGTAGTCCATGGAGTGACCCTAGCTTAGATTCCTACCAGAAGGGGATATAGAGACTGAAGTAGCCACCTCCTATGGCCAGGCAGGACTTCCAGAGGAGGTAGGGGTGACATCAATCTACCCACAAACCCTTCAACCTAAAATTTGTCTTGTCTACAAAATATGTAGGGATAAAGATGGAACAGAGACTGAGCGAATGGCCATCCAATGACTGACCCAACTTAAGACCCATTCGATGTAAAAGTGCTAACCCCTGACACTATTAATGATACCCTGCCATGCTTTCAGAAGGGAACGTAACATAACTATCCTCTGAGAGGCTTCATCGAGCAGTAGATGGAGACAGACACAGATCCACAGCCAAACATCAGGCAGAGCATGGAGAGTCTTATTAAAGACACGAGGATAGAAGTGAGCAACCTGGAGGGGTCAAGGACACTACAGGAAAATCTACAGGGTTAACTAACCTAAGACCATAGGGGCTCCCAGAGCCTGGGCCACCAATCAGGAAACATGCAGGAGCTAGACCTAGAACCCCTACACTTCTGTAGCAAATGTGCAGCTTTGGTCTTCATGTGGGTCCCCTAACAAGTGGAACAGGATTTATCTCGGCCTATTCCCTGCCATTAGATCCCTTCCCCCATACTTGGACTGCCTGGATGAGCCTTGGGGTGGGGAAGTGGATTGCCTAGAACTGCTGGGACTAGATGTCCCAGGGTGTGGTGGTAGCCAAGGGTAAGGAGGGGATAAAGGGGGAGGGGTTTATAAGGGTGGACTGGAAAGAGAGGAGGGAGGGGGACTGTGATGGGGAGGTAAAGTGAATTTTTAAAAAATTTACAAGAATGCTGGCTCTGACACAAGCGGGAAGGTTTATATCACACATATACCTAATTCTATTTACCTATTTTTGCTACCAAGGAGTCTGGCTTTACATTAAGGTCTTTGGTCAGTTTTTAATTGACTTTTGTACAGGGTGAGTGGCATGGAGCTCTAGTTTTATTGTTGTACACTGTTGTACAGTCCAGTATGACCCCACTATTTGTGGAAGAGGTTTGCTTTTCTACAGTAACTGTGTTAGAAAAGATGTCTGTAGTTGTGTGGGTGTGTATCGCTCCTATTCCACTAGATTTTTGTGCCATGGATTTTTTTTGTTACTATAACGCCAAATTATTATCTGAGATCAACTGTTAAAATATACCTACCATTGTTAGTTATCTCAGGATGTCTTTAATTATACTAGATCTTTTGGGCTTCCATATTAATTTGAGAAGTATTTTCCTATTTCTGTTTTTTTAAAAAGCTATTATGAAAATGTGTGGTGGTTTGAATAAAATGATCATTATAGGTTTATGTGTTTGAATGTTTTGGGCCCTAGTTGGTAGGACTGTATAGGAAAGAATTAGGAGACATGGCCTTGTTAGAGTAAATGTGGTGGGCTTTGGCCAGGGCCAATATCTAGCTAGCTGTCTGTCTGTCTGTCTGTCTGTCTGTCTGTCTGTCTGTCTGTGTCTGTCTGTCTGTTTGTCTGTCCATCAATCTGTCTATCTGTCTGTCTATCTATCATCTATCTCTATTTCTGTCTTTCTGTGTCTCTGTCTTTCTCGCTCACGTTCTCTCTCTCTCTCTCTCTCTCTCTCTCTCTCTCTCTCTCTCTCTCTCTCTCTCTCTTCTACTTGCAGATCAGAATATAAGTTCTTAGCTAATACTTCAATCCCATGCCTACCTGCTGCCATGTTCCACAATATAATGCTCATGAACTCACCTCTGAAACTCAAAGCAATCCTCCAATTAAATTAGTTCTTTTGCAAGTTGCCTTTGCTCTGTTGTATCTACACAGCAATAGAAAAGTAGCTAAGACAGACTGACGATGAAAATGGCATTTCCATTAATGTAGCCAGTTCTACTGCAGAAACTTTTATACCCCATGAACATGAGAGATCTTCCCATTATCTGGTGTTTTCTTCAACTTCTTCCTCCTGCTAAAATTTTTACTACATAGATCTTTCACTTCTGTGGTTATTTTTATTTCAATTTTTATTCTACTGCGAATTGGATTTCTTTCACGATCTTTCTCTAATCATATTATTTATTGTTATATAGAACTGCTACTGCATTTTAATACTGTTTTTATCTTACTATTTTTCTAAAAATGGTTATCAGAACTATTAGCTGCCTAGTGCAGTCTGAAGTCTTTGACATATAGGATCGTATAATAAGTAGAGGGCAATAATTATTTTCAATTTACATAGCTTTTCTTTTTTATTGGTTGCTTTATTTATTAACATTTCAAATGTTATCCCTCTTCCTGGTTTCCCCTACACAAACCCCCTGCCATCCCCCCTCCGCTTCTATGAGGGTGTTTCCCCACCCACTCTTGCCTCACCACCCTACCTTTCCCGTACACTGGGGCATCATGCCTCCACAGGACTAAGGGCCTCCTGTCCCGCTGATGACAGATAAGGCAATCCTCTGCTACATATATAACTGGAGCCATGGATCCCTCCATGTGTACTCTTGGGTTGGTGGTTCAGTCCCCAGGAGCTCTGGGTAGTCTGGTTGGTTGATATTGTTGTTCTTCCTGTGGGGTTGCAAACCCCTTCAGCTCCCTCAGTCCTTCCCCTAGCTCCTCTATTGAGGTCCCATACACAGTCCGATGGTTGGCTGTGAGCATCCACATCTGTATTGGTCAGGCTCTGGCAGAGCCTCTCAGTAGACAACCATACAACAATCCTGTCAGCAAGCACTTCTTCACATCAGCAATAGTGTCTGGGTTTAGTGTCTGCAGATGGGATGGGTCGCTAGGTGGGGTAGTCTCCGGATGGCCTTTCCTTCAGTTTCTACTTCATTCTTTGTCTCTGCACTTCCTTTTGTTGAAATTTCCTATTGTTGAAATTGCATGGGTAAAGTTTCTCTATCAAATACAGAAGGCACTAACATTAGGATCCTCTGGCCTCTTATCCGCCACCTTTGAGCAATGTTCTCTGAACCTTAGGTGTGCGGGTTGTATTGTAGATGTAACAGCTGGGGCTGGGAACTCCACTTTCAGTTGTTCTTTGTGTTTTAACTAATTGTGTATTTCTGTGATCATCTCTAAATGCTGCAAAATGAAGCTTCTTTGATGAGGGATAACATTTACAGTTATCAATGGGAATAAGGATAGGCATGCAGAATGGGGCTAAAAATTATACTAGCTTAGAACTAAAACCTAATCCCCACTGATCAACTTGCCTCTGACCTGGCAACGAGCAGTCTACCTTCACGTTCTTTGACATCAGCTTTTGATATCAGCAGTTCATATGCAATGAATTAAGGTGGTGTGTGTTTTCACTGTCTGGCTTATTTAACTTAACCTGATCATTTCCAGCTCTCTCCATGTTAAGATGGGATGGGTTTTATACTTTATTGTGGATGGGTAGCATTTTAATATGTACATGTCACTAATTCTTAAATAAAACTATAATTGTAAGAACATATCATCTATATATAACAAACACGAGAATATCAACACTTGTTTTCTTTTATGGAAGTTTTTCATATAATTTATTCTGATTATGGTTTCCTTCCCCAAGTTCCTCGGAGATCCTCTCCACCTCTCACCCTGTCATCTAAGTCCACACGCTGCCTGTCCCTGATGGGAAAGCAAACAACCATCTAAGGAATAACAAAAGAAAATAAGATAAAAGAAAAACAAACAACTCAGAATGGGATAAAATGAACAGAAAAAGAACACCCAAAGAAAAAGCATTAGAAATACATACAGCCCCAGAGACACATGTTCACACACACACAAGAATCCCCTAAGATCACAAAATCAGAAGCCATAATATATATATATATATATATATATATATATATATATATATATATATATGCAGAAGACCTATAAGGAGAAGAAAAAAGAAAATAGGCGTTGATGTCATTGAGTTCGTTTTCTATTGTCCATCTACTGCTGAGCATGGGGCCTACTCTTATGAGTGGTTTATTTCCCCAGTGAGAGCCCCCTAGAAACTAATTTTTCATTTGCAATTGGAGCTAGCTTCTGGGTTACAAATGGGTTATGTGTCCACTTCTCCTCTCAGCTCTAGAACCTGTCTTGTGCCCTGTGAATGGCTTTTACACTCTTTCTAACCTCTCTTCAGCAGTTTCTTGAGCCCTGCAGGGAGGTATTTGATGGAAACATCCCATTTAGAGCTGTGTGTTCCAAGTGTGCGTTCTCTCTCTCTCTCTCTCTCTCTCTCTCTCTCTCTCTCTCTCTCTCTCCACACACACACACACACACACACACACACACACACACACACACACACATACACTGTCAGGATGTGGGTTTTTCTTTCTGTTCCCATCTGAAGCTTCTCTGATGATGGCTGAGCAAGGCACTGATCTAGGAATATAGCTGAATGTTGTTAGGAGTCATTTTGTTGCCATTTTCTCTAGAAGATCAGTAGTTTTTGGTCTTCCCCTAAGAATGTGGCCTATCCAGTCTAAGGTTCTTGGCCACGCAAGCAGTGTGTGTGTCCCATCTAATGTACAGGGCCTTAAATCAAATCAGCTATGCTTAGTTATTCCCAGAAGCCTTGTGACATTCTTGAGCCAGCGTGTCCTGCAGACATGTCACCACTGTAGATTAAAGTGGTTGTGACTGGGTTGATGTTTACCTTTCTCCTTTGGTAACACACAGGGTACTTTCCAGGACCTTCGATACTAGTCCCTAGCGGTAAAGGCTCTAGTTAGGCACTGGCTTCACTTCTCCATGTTCAATGAGTTGTTTCTGTGTTGTCTCCAGCTACAGGACCTTACCACACCATCATTTAGTGGAGAATAACAAATAACCTGGACAATGATCTGAGTACTTGGAGGTTCCCATGTGACACTTGTAGCCAACACCAGATTACATGTGGCCCATTCCTAGTATTGGAAGCTTCATTTGGTGGCAAGAGATGTCCAACTGGGGCATTATCTTCCTATTATTTGGTGATTTTCTTTAATTCCCTTCTTTACCGCCCTCCCTGCCCCTGTTTGATTTTTTCAGTTCAAGTCACCACCTCCTCCATCCATAACTATCTATTCTATTTCCCCATTCATAGAGAGATCCTTCCTTCGCTCTTTCCTAGTTTCTAGTCCCTCTGTGGTTATATGTATTGTAGCTTGCTTATTCTTGATATAACAGCTAATAATCCACATATTTGTGAATACATATCATATTTGTCATTCTGGGTTTGGATTATCACATTCAGAATGCTTTTTAAGCTCCATCCATTTACCTACAAACTTCATGATTTCATTTCTTTAACAGCTTGAATAATATTGAATAGTATAAACATACATTTTCTCCATTCATTCATTCATTTATGGATATCTATGCTAATTCCAATTTCTGGCTATTATGAATAGACCAACAATAAACATAGTGAACGTGTCTCTATATTAGAATGAAGGGTCCTTTAGGTATAACCCCAAGTGGTATAGCAGAATTTTCAGGTATAGCAATTTCCAACTTCCTGCGTAACCAACCATCACACTGATTCTACAGTGACTGTACAAGTTTGTATTTCCATCAGCAAGTGAATAAGAGTGTTCCCCTTACTGCACATCCTAACCAGCATGAGCTGGCATTTGTTTTATTGATCTTGGACTGTGACTCATACAAAATGAAATCTCAGAGTAGTTTTGATTTTCATTTCCCTGATGACTAAGGATCTTGAACACTTCTTTAAATGTTTCTTTGCCATTTGAGTTTCATCTTTTGAGAGTTTTCTGTTTAGATCTGAACATCATTTTTAATTAATATATTCATTTTCTTGATGTCCAGAGGGTTTTTTTTAGTTCTTTATATACTTTAGTTATTAACCCTCTGTCAGATGTGTAGTTGATAAAAGAAAATCTTTACCATACTGTAGCCTGCTACTTTGCCCAAATGATGATGACATTTGCTACACTGAAGCTTCTTGGTTTTATGAGGTCTCATTTATTAATTGCTGTTCTCAGATCCTATGCTAACAGTGTTTTGTTCAAGAAGTCTTTTCCAGTGCCAATGAGTTCTAATATATTCACCACTTTCTCTTTTATTAAATTCAGTGTCTCTGGCCTTAGGTCACTGATCCATTTGGAGTGGAGTTGTGTACAGAATGATCAATATGTATCTATTTGCATTATTCTATATATAGACATCCAGTTTGACTAGAATCATTTATTGGAGATCTTGTCCTTTTTTTCCAATGTACATTTCTGGATTCTTTATCAAAAATCAAAGGTTGATGGTATTTGTACTTATTTCTGTCTTCAATTCAATTCCATCCATCAATATGTCTTTTTGTTCCAATACCATATAGTTTTATTACTATAACTTTGTAGTATAATTCGAAATTTGGAATGGTGATAGATCTAGCAATTTTTCATTATTTAGGAGAGTTTTAGCTATTTTGAAGGGTTTTGTTTTGTTTTGTTTTGTCTTTTCGGTTTTTCTAGACAGGGTTTCTCAGTATAACCCTGGCTGTCCTGGAACTCACTCTGTAGACCAGGCTGGCCTCAAACTCAGAAATCCACCTGCCTCTGCCTCCCAAGTGCTGGGATTAAAGGCGTGCACCACCACTGTCTGGCAAGTTTTTTTTTTTTATTTCATTTTGTTTTTTGTTTTGTTTTGTGTGTGGTTTCATATGAGAGTGAAAACTGTCCTTTCAGGATCAATGAAGAATTGTGTTAGAATGTTGATAGAAATTGCATTGACTCTTTATTTTAGTGGAAATTCTTAGTTTCTCTCCACTTAGGTTTATGTTGGCTATGGGTTTGTTGTAAATTGCCTTTTTTATGGTAAGGTATGTCCCTTGTATGCCTAATCACTCTAGGAATTTTATCATGAATTTTTCAACAATAAAAAATCATGCACAAGCCAGGCTGTGGTGGCACACGCCTTTAATCCTAGCACTTGGGAGGCAGAGGCAGGCAGATTTCTAAGTTCGAGGCCAGCCTGATCTACAGAGTGAGTACTAGGACAGCCAGGACTACACAGAGAAACCCTGTCTTGAAAAAAAGAAAATCATGCACAAATTTTTATTTGGATTTTAATAGGTTCATTTGATTAGAAAGATCTATTAAAATCAGTATTCCAAGATATTTCTTGTTACATTTGAGGGTTAAACAATTTTACCTCAAGGGCAAGATACAAGAGAAAGAACATAAAGGTAATTTAAAAATTCACAAATTACCTTTCTTCTCAGATAAATTTCTTTCTCATAAACAAAAGACTAACCTAACTGGAGAATCATGCAAGAAAACAAAGCCCAAGGCTTATGAGTGGGATGGGGAAAGTGTATTGGCATGAGTGGAACTTGCTGATCTGGAAGTGGGATCAGACATTGTGACCCAGAATCAATCCCTGGAAAGATGATGACCTTGAAATTTCCAAAGCCACTGAAAATATCAGCCCATATATTTTAAAAATATTAACTGCAGGGATGATTGATAAAGAATCATCCTGGACATCAATATTTAAATCCTGAGGATAACTGGAAAATTATATGCCTTACATATGTAAAACAGCAAAAAGCCTGATTTGACACCTCCATAGAATGCAACACTCCTGAAAATAACAGAATAACAACCTCAAAACTAGTAAAATGCCTAGTTGGAGTCCAAATTCTTACCCTACATCCACAGAGAAGTATATACTCATTTCTCATCTCGGAAGCTTCTTCCCTTCGTTAGATGGAGACCTCTATAAAGATTCACAACTGCTAAAAATGCAAAGAACGGCTGACCATGGGGTACCCCACCCAACTGACAGATCTATCTATAGTTTATCCTTACTCTCAGCAAACATCACAGAAAAGGAGGTGTAGAGGTTGTAAGAACTAGAGGACCACAATGTCTGCTGTGAAGGGATGGCTTCTAAATATAACAGGGAAGCAGCACCCACAGAACCCCAACCAGGTGGCCACTTAAACAATAGCAGAACAATGATAGCACTGGCTTACATGCCACCCTCTCCTGGGAAATCTCACGAGGCCCCCCATCTTGGATGAAGAACTACAGGTAATTAAAATAAAAGGGCTTCTGAGAGAGGGCGAGTCAGCCTTTCCAGAAGGGAGCATCCTGATTTGTAATCCAATCTTAAGCAATCAGGCCCTAAACACATGTACAAATCAGGAACATGAATGGACTCAGCAGACTGTATTTATATGGACTTTGTAACAATAACAAGGAGGTCATGACTGTGAGAGGGAGCAGGGGACACAGAGGCAGTCAAAGAGGGACAGGATGAAGTGATGGAAATGCAGTATTTGTATATAAATCATTTTTAAAATGGAAATATGTATAAAATTAGAGTAGTGTCAACCTGAAATTTTGTACCAGTAAAATAAGGATGAAAGAAAAACATTTGTAGAAGCAGAAGGAATTCATTATCAGAAAATATCAAGTAGATGAAGGAAATGATTATACATAAGAACATAGGACGTGTGTGTGTGTGTGTGTGTGTGTGTGTGTGTGTGTGTGTGTGTGTG
>JADRCD010190511.1:0-17204 GCA_019843815.1 Montemys delectorum
TTTTTTTTTTTTTTTTTTTTTGGAATCCAAGGTCCATCTTCTGTTGCAAAACTCCCTGACTCACCCTAGGGTAATGGTTCTCAACCTTCTTAATGCTTTTAATGCATTTCTTCATATGTAGTGACCCCCAGTCATAAAATGATTTTTGTCGTTACATCCTAAGTGTAACTTTAGTACTGTCATGAATCACAATGTAAATATCTGTGTTTTCCAATGCAATGATCTCAGGTGACTCCTTGTGAAAGAGTCATTTGACCCCAAAGGGGTCTCCAAATATAGGTTGAGAACCGCTGCCCTTGAGACTCTCCTCTAATGATAAGTGGGAGCCAGTGTACAAACGTTCCTTGCCCCTGGAGTGGGCAGCCCTGTGCCATGTTCCCTCTCCTCAGACTTTGCCCCATAGGCTTGGGCTCTAGTGGACTCATTGATTGAGGCACCCTGCACTCACTGACTTCTTGTTCATCTCTCACTTTACTCCTTGCTCCCGTCTTAGCCTTTGCCAGAAGAACTTTTCAAAAATAATTTGTTCTAGAATTCATGTCAGGATTTATCTTATCTTGGGGAACCCAAAGGAGGCAAAGAAGTTCTTCAGTGGGATGAAAAGTTCCCCCAAAAGGCTAGTATCCTAGGAGAAGGTAGTTAAGGAAGCAGGTTGGTGAGAGATAGCTCAATGGACCTAGATGGAGAGCCCTTTAGAGTCCACCAAATGACCCTTGCAGGTGGGTCTTAGAGGCCCCAGGTTCTATGCAGCTGCTGTCTCAGGCAGCCATCACCTGAAACTCTTATGGGTCCATATCTGCTATGGGTTGAATAGTCTCTTCCAAATTCAGGTGTTGCCAATGTGATGGTATTAAGAGGTAGGGAATCTTTTTTTTTAAAAAAAATATTTTTAAGAGGTGTTTTCTTCAGGACACAATTAACCTATGAGCAGGATCATTATAAAAGAGGCTTAACAGAGTCTGCCTTCCTCCATGGGAGGAACAACATTCCTCTCCTGGAAGGGATGGCTCTAACCAGATGATGCCACTTACTGGAACCCTTCCTTGCTTCCATAAGTGCATGAAATAAGTTCTTATTCTTTATAAATCACCAAGTTTCAGTTATTCTGTTGTAGAAGCAGAAGTTGACTAGGACTTCTTGATAGGCTCCGTTTCCAGGAATGTCTCTAGTGTCAAATATGGTGCCTTTATATCTGTCTCATCAAAGAGTTTGGCTATCTGGTCCTCTTATGAAATAATAAACTCTTAGATAAGTGATATCATCATCTCCAACTTACTGTTCGAATCTATCCAATTTTTCAAATGTAAAAGTTGTTACAGGGAATCCTGCCAACCTTTGGCTATGCCTAAAATTTTGTGTAAAAAGCATAGGACACATGATCTCAGTGTAGTCTGTACAGAGCAACGATGGGGTGGAGCTTTTAGGTGAAATAAAGGTTGGGAATGGCTTACAGCCTAGACCTGCATTCACTCAACCACAGGGCTTGCCTTCTCTTTCTCTCATTTGCTCTCTCTCCCCTCTGTCCTCTACTCTCTCCTTTCTTCTTTTCTCTCCCTCTTTCTCCCTCTCTCCCTCCCTCCCTTTTCTTTTACTTTCAATGAAAAATAAAGTCAAGGAGAATGATAAGAAATGTTAAAAATAGGAGCCCATGGAGCTGTCTGCTACATCTTAGTCTGAGACAACTCCTTGGCCTCTCCACCCTTGACTCTCAGCACACGGCAGGACCCGAGTCTCATTCCCTGGGGCCTTGCTCGCTTGCTCCTCAGCCTCCTTTGGCTTGAGGGCCCTGCCCTGAAATCTAGCCTGGATGAGAGCAGCTGACAGAGCAGAGAGAGTCAGAGTGACCCATGTATGCTGATAAGGTCTCTGTTTGTTGATTTGGGGACTTGCTTATTCTCTAAATAAACTTTCTTGTTTTTAAACTTTTCTCTTTCAACCAGAGCTGAGTGTTTCCCTGTTACCATTCCCCAGGGGAGATGTTGTGTTTCTCTTTGTATAAATTTATATAAACTGTTCCCACACTGGTACCCACCAAATACCAAGCTCCTTTGATCCCTAGACTGACCACAGAGGAGGGTGCTTTTGCTGTGATAGAAGTTGCACATCCTCTTGGAGTCTGTGGGGTTGACTGAGGAGCGAGGAGACTCTGCTGCAAAAAAAGGAGACCTGAAGGACTGAAGATGGACGTTGCTCTGAGGTCACATCAGAAATGGCTACAGAGTAAGAAGGGCGTTTATCCTGCCTCTGTTTTAAAGATGAGGAAATTAATGTGAGTGTGTGAGTGAGTGAGTGTGTGCATCTCATCCACAACTACATTGTAACTAGGTGAGGAATAGAAAATCTAGTTTGTATGTTCACCCCTCATGCTTTTCTGCCTTCCCAGCTGGCAGTGCAAGCTCATTACGATATCAGCAATTGCCATAAAATAAGCAACTCTAAAACTTAGGAATAAAAATATCTCTTTACTTAATCGGTGATTTTTATGAGCTGATAATTCTGAGTGAGCGAGATGTAAGTGGTTGTTGTGATGATCTCTCATAGGTTGGCTCAAGAACCTGAAGTCAGCTGACTTCGATGGCTTCACACAACTACATGATTGGCTGGCTCCTGGCTGGTGTGATGGACATGACCGAACCACATGGTCTCTTATACTCAAGTGGACAAGGCCAGGCTTGTCCCAGGGTGGTAGTTGTGGGTTTCCTAAGAGCTGTAAGAAAGAACATTCTAACCCTCAAGCATACACAGTTGTAACGGTTGCTGCCATTATCCATCTGGCTCTGATAAGGATCAGCAGACATGGATCAGAATCTCCAGACGATGCATTGTTAGCTGATAGTCTGCTATAATCGCTGGGTGAGCTTTCTTAATAACAATACTGGATAAGTTCAAGGCTATAAGCTATATAAGTCAGCCGAGTCTACTGGAGACAGTGATAGTTAAATGGTCGGTCGGACACATCTTGTCCTCTTCCTGTCTCTCAATACAGAGTTGGCAGCCTGAGATGTCCTGTAGCATGGGGACTAGACCTGTGGGTGGTCTGTAGGGCTGCAGCTTTCAATATGGTCTCCCATACGTCCATAGCAATGTGAGCAGGTGCAGTGACTTATACCAGCCCTGTGCACAGATCAGGAATGCTCCACATATGGTTGCCTGAAGCAGCAACAGAACATAGCTTAAACACCCTCCACTTTTTAGGATGGACTAAATTGAACATCAGTATGGAAGTATTTCACAAATTTTTAAGTGCTGAGCAAATATTAGAAGGAATGTTCATTTTAGGGACTATAGTGGAAGACGGCCATCTTCTTGGTAGGTAGAGATTGTACCTTCTGCAAACATTTTCTCAGGACTAAGTCATCTAGGGCCACACATTAGGCAGTTGGCAAAGTGCTGAATGTCCATTCCTAGCTTGGCACTGTGTGGCCTGCCAAGCAAACAAGAGCCATGGAACTTACCAGGGAACGTTCTGCCAGGAAAAGAGTAGAGACAAGTCTCTCTGTATCATTGTAGGCAAAGCTGAAGATGCCACCCCAGGTGGGAAATGGATGGCTTCCTCTTGGACTGCTGTGCCTCCCACAGACTCTTGCAGTAGTTTAGGGCTGAGAGAATTTATGATCAAGTTTGAAGTCAAACTCATGAAATGTGCCAGCCGTTGTTCACTGTGGTTCATTGGCTTTAAAGAGGGATACATAAAAGGAGATATGGCATGCCTAACATCCTTTTTATCAGGTAGGCCAACATCTACTGAAGGATACCTCTTGTTGGCTTCCTCAAAACATGGCTGCTGTGTGGGGAGTCAAGGTACTTGTGGGTCACCTTGACACAGAGAGACCAAAGCCTTTGCTTCCCAGAAGCATTCCATGCTACTCAAATTTGGAAGGTCCAAAGCCCAACCTCTTTGTAATTACACCACAGTGCCACAGAAACAGGGTAATGGGAAGCCTGAGTTCAAAGGCATTTCCAAGCCCAGGAATGCTGCTAGCCCTTTGCACCATGGATCTACTATTTATTGCTGTTAGTTCTTGCTGTCCTTGAGTTAACGTTAGTCCTCTTGTTAAGGGGTAGAACATGGGGCTCCTTTCATACTCAACTTGAGCTCTAAAGAAAGCCTTTTACAGAATGGTAGTTGTGGAAGGCAAGGGTTTGTGTTTGCTGGAGCCAGGTACAGAAAGAAACTCTAAATTTCTCAAAGTGTTTCTTTCCATATATGGCAGGACCAAGAGCATCCCCTTAAGTCCTAGCTCAGAAACATAGCAGGCTGTGTGTCCTTTGGCTATGGGAATTGAGTGGGAAGTGTTTTCTGAACTGAGAAAATAATGGTATGGGTGGCAGAATGGAAATTGACCTAATCCCTTGCTTCCCTGAAGGCAAACATCTTAGTGATAGGATTTTGTGTGGTTGGTCAAGTCAGGCTCACAAAGTCTCCCCAGAGTGAACTGGGACTGTCTACCTGGTCTAGGAGGTACAGGTTTCTCAGTAGAGTGATCCGTACAACCAGGGAAAAAGGCAGTTAGGAGCTGGGTCCCCAAGAAGCCCTGCAAACCGGTTTTTTAGCTTCCTGTGGTCTCTGCTATGCCAAGAAAGGGCCTAGGAAAGCTCTGTAATGCCCAGAAAGGAACAAAGAAGAGACTGGGAGGAAGCATAGCAGCCAGGGGTTCTGCTTGCCTCCACAGGATGTTGGGATTCCCTCTGAGAGAGCTGGGTAATGGTGGCCTAATGCCAAAGGCAAAGTTAAATACGTGATTGAGAGTTCCTCTCAGAGTTGGCAGCCTCTCAACTTGTAAGAGAGAGTCCCAACTGCAGGGCCCAACAGAGCCCCGGGAGTGATTGAAATTGGGCTTAACAACCACCTCCCACTGGGAGATACTTCTTATTTGCATTCAGATTGACTTCTTACCTTATTAATTCCCCTAAGAAGCCCTGGACTAAGTACCAATTTCCCCTGAAGGCTGACTCAGAAAGGCGCCTAATGGCCTATGTATTATTTCCTTCAGCAACAAATTAGGCTAATGAACAAACTCTGGCTATTCATTTCTCGTTGCTGGCTGGGGGTGGGAGGACAGCGCTTGGCCATGAGCAGCAGCAACAAAGGCAGGCTCCTGGTTCTCTGTCAAAACAGTATATTGTTTCCTTTATGGGTGAGACTCAGGATGGGGGAGACTGCTAGGTTGAACAGCCCACATCCTAAGTCCTCAAAGATGAACCAGAAGAGGGGTGACTTCCTGAGAATTCCCTTGCTTTCCACAGTTGGGGTTTCTCACAGCTCAGATCTATAACTTTTTCTGTGCAGCAGGGTAGGAGGAAACAGAAGATCCCCCCAGGCTTTTCCTCAATTCTGAATCACTCTGTGGGTGCTGCTATGGAGATGGGGCACATACATCAAGGCTTCTTGCCTTTTGTGGGAGTCCTCAGCACTGAACACTGAAGATCATGGCTGGACTACACATACCAGGAAGAACAGAATGAAAGACTTAAGGGAAAAGATGTCTCTAGGAAGCCCAGTGTTGAACAAAACACTCCCAGTCTGGCTATTGTTACACACCAAAGGGAAGACTAAGGCTTTGGAAGGTTGCTGGGGAGGGATGCAAGAGGAGAGTTAGGATGATCATGTCCTTTACCAGCCCTTCTCTTGACTTGGGTTCCTGCAAAAGAAGCAGAGTTAGGACTTGGGTGTAAACAATTTATTTGGGAGGTAAAGGAGACTCCAGTAGATGGGGGAAGAAAGATAGTTAATGAAGAGATACGCTACTCACTCACTTCCCATGCTGACATAGAGAGGCTAGTACTAGTGGAAACTGTTGGAGACAAGACATTTGCCTTAGAGTTTTCTCAGCTGAGTGGGAAAGGAGCTGGGATAATTTATCTGGTACTTCTGATCATCATGGACTGCTACTAGGGACACTGGCCCTCAAGTAATGCAGATTTGTCCTATGTGTGGGTGGAGTGGTCACCCTGATCAGAAAAGCTGCCAGAGAATGAGCTGCAGATTTCTCTAAGAAAGAAATTTTTCTGGTGTAGAGAGATGAGTTTGGGCAAGAGATGGAGGGCCCTGGTCCATTCATCAGCATAGGATGTCCCTTCCCATGACTCCTCCAACCTCCTAGGCACTTTGCTTTTGTAACTTGACACCTTAGACACTGCTTTTCCACATACCCAACACCTAGCCACATTCTTGAGCTGGTCTCTCTGGATTTCACCCACCAGCTTCTTGGATCACTCCCAACTGGATCCAGAAGGTTCCAAGCTCAGATTTTCTTTATAAATGCAATCTTCCTTACCCAGAATTATAAAGATCCTAGATCTGTCATGGGCCTCCTCTTCCATCCCTGATGTAGTTGTTTTATTCTAGCATCTTCATTTGAATCCCAACTTACCTCCTAAAATGTTTATTTCAGATCTTCTGTGTGTGTGGGAGGGAGTCTGTGTCTATGTCTGTGTGTCCATGTCTGTGTGTCCATGATTCCAGGCAGCGTGCCCTGAGCACCAGGTTTGTAGTTAGCTTCTTCTCGCTGTTTCCTGGCCAGAGTTCTCCTTTTGTTTCCTTTTTGACATAAGCAGCTACTACATATGTAGTGGTTTGAATAGGGATGCCAATCCAAGGCGCATGTTTCTGATGCCTGATGTTTCCTGAGTAGGCTCAGGAGGCAGGCCTTGCTGGAGGAAGTATCAGTGGGGGCAGGTTTTGAGGTTACAAAATGAATCAATGAGTCTTTCTGTTTTTGCTGATAGTTCAGGATGTGAGCTCTCAGTGTTCTGCTGCAGGTACCACAGCTTCCACTAGGCCACCGTGGATTCTAACTCTCTGCAATTATGAGCCCAGGTAAACTTTCTTCTATAAGTTGACCATGGTGTTTTATCACAGCAATAGAAAAGCAACAAATACAATCAGAGATTATATCAGAGATCAGAAGTAGGAATCAAAAATCACACGAACCCATGCTGGTCACTCAGGTTGAGAGAGAGAGAGAGAGAGAGAGAGAGAGAGAGAGAGAGAGAGAGAGGAAGGAAAGGAAAGAGAGACTCTAAAACAAAAGCTCATTTCTGAGATGTAGTGTTCGACACCTATTAATTTTCTTGCCTGGCTGGGACAAACCAAAATAGTGAAGATACTGAGTCTAAGCTAGAAAGGATGACGCACTTACCTATAGAAAGAACTATTCTGGCCATTCTCTTATAAATAAATATAAGACTGGGAATTGGAAAGACACAACAAAGTAGGCAGTTGTTGGAAGTTGGAAGAATAAGCCAAGTTAATACTACTGAATGGTGCATTTAAAACTGTAAATGTTATGTGCTGAATATTTAAAACCACAATTAAGACATAAAAGAGGAAAAAAGAAAATATGTGTTGTAAAGAACAAACCACAGAAACAAACCCCAGGCAAGCAAGCAAACAAGGACGCTAACGCCAACCTGAGGTAATTGTTAGGAAGTTGGGGACTGGTGATGAGGGAAGAAACTTCTATGCGGCACCTGTAAGTGTGGGAGATTTTGAAGATGCAGGATCCTGGCATAGATTCCGATCCTGGATCAGACAGATGGTCCTTTCTGGGCAGTTCTCACCAACGTCAACTCTGGCAGCAGAGTGTGCTTGGTGGTGATATGCTTTGCTCAGGAAATGAGCCAACTGGAGAGGAGCCTTCTGGGTAGGAGGTGGATGGAGGGCAGGTTTATCCTGAGGGAGGGATGTAAGAAAGCTTTCAGGTCTCCTAAAGAATGGTCAGTTTGGTTGAGTGAGAAAGCCTGGCGGAAGTATGAAGTTTTGCCCCAGAAAAACTAAAACCAAAACCAAGCTACAGCATGTAGTCCAGGCTGGCCTAGAACTCTATGTAGCTGAGGCTGGCCATCTACTTCTGATCTTCCTGCCTTTATCTCTTGAGTGCTGGACTTTCAGAGGTATAGTACCACACACAGTTTGAACTCATTTTAAAATGTATTTATGTATATGCAGATGCAATACATTTAGTATTTGCATCTATGCACATACAATAATTTAAAAATGTATTTGTGTATGCATATACTAAATAACATATACAGTAACTTTAAGATGTATTTGTTTATGTGCACATACGGTGACTGATTGCTGTTGCAAGCTCATGTTCTGAGACAGCACTTTGTCTCCCACTAAGCTTAAGCACTAAGAACTAATGATATATGTTTCCCCATTTGACACAGAGGAGAACTCCCATCAAACAGCACAAATAGTCTCTGTTTCTGTTGCCACCCACTCCCAGATGTCTCTAACCTCAGGAGCTAATAAAACAGTGTGTGACTTCTGGAGCTTGCTGTGCTCACTTTAGGACTCAGTGAACCCTCGGAACTGCAGCACATTGTAGCCCATCATCCCCAAGGATGTTTAAAGGCAATTGAACACATGCTCTAAACAACCACCATGTGTTCAGGGCACCCAAATAGATGTTATCAAACAAATTTACCCTAGAGTCTTGTTAACTTATGTGTCTTTTCAAACACACAACGATTTACGACTTTTTAAGGAAGAGGGTGACTTCTCTGACAACCCTGTAAAAGTTGGCAATCATTGGTCTCTACTCATCTTTCAAAGGGATTGGAACTAAAAACCTAGTTTTGCAAGTCAAACCAGTGAGCCGTGGGTCATTCATTGACACACCGCTGTCTGTCTTGTAGGAAGTCATCCTTCTGCCTGCTTGACGCATCCTTGGGATCTTTCACTACTCAGTTAGATGTTACGGCCTGCTCACTGCCACGGAATGAAGTTGTACCTCTCCCTCTAACTCTTTCACATACTTTGCAAGCTTGGCATAAAGCTCTCTCTCCCTTTGCCAAAGCATATACTCTATTCATTTATCATGCCCTGGAAGCCCACTCATTGAGGGTATATTTGACACTTTTTACCTGGATTTTTGCTAATACTCCACTTCTTTTTAAAGATGTTATTAGTGTGATAGGTTATATGTAATGGGTTACATTATAGCTTTTCATACATGTATAATATATTTTGATCACATTCACTCTGTCTTTTCTCCTCCCACTCTTGCTGAGCCCCCTCTTCTTTCTAGCCATTCCTCTTTCTGCTCTCATGCCATTTTAAAAACTCTTCAGTTTGATGACTTAATGAGCTTAATTAGGATTATTTACAGGATCATGGATCAATGTCTACACCACTGAAGAAAATACCTCTCCTTTTCCCAACATTCACCAATTATCCGTGGATCCTCTATCCCTCGTGAACCCCACTTCCTGGAAACTGTTAATTGCCTGCAAATATAAAGAGAGGGAGGGATGGAATTTTATAAACCCTCCCCCTCTCATTATGGACTATGGACAGGCCCAATCTTCTGTAAATCTTGAGTTGAAGAGTATGGTCAGTAAACATGCCCTGTGTAGAAGATCATGTCCAGAAATACACACCCTTCCACCAGCTCTTAAATCTTTTGCCTTCTCTTCTGTCATGTTCTCTGAGCCTTGGAGGGGGTGATGTTCGTGTCTTGTTTAGGGTTCAGCATTGAACAGTGGCTTATCACTTGATCAATTGTGAGTCTCTGTAGTAACTGTCAACACTCCCCCCTAAAAAAGCTGAGAAAAGCACTGTCTGGGGGTGTAAACAAACAATTTAAAAGACAGTTTTATGGGCAGAGTATGTCCTTTTGGCCAAACAACAGCAGTAGCTTACCAACGAGAGACTATGACCTCTCCTGCTGAAACTTAGGTACCAGATGTGACTTTCTTCACTGGGGACAGGCCTTGAATTTTAAAAAGCATTTGCTTGACCCCCTAACAGATATGTCACCCTCACAGAGAAGGAATGTTTTCCTCTCCTTGACCCCAAAGCAGGTTGCACATCACTTTCTGGAACCATGAAAGCTAACTAGCAGGGAAGAAGCATCCAACTCCATTCCAGCTTTATTTTTCTGTGTCCTACAACCAAACCATGTGGTGTCTTTGGCAACAGGGTCCTACAGTCCAATTCTGGTAGGCAGCTAGCAGCAATGACAACATTATTTGGGGAGCATCAGTGGCCTTCCTGGGCAACAACTCATAGGGAAGTTACCTACCCCTGGCGCTAGGATTTTTGTTTAGTGATCTATGGCGGCCTTCTCTCATGACTCTGTGCTTCTCTCTTGCCACAACCGAGACTTGCTTTGGCTTCTGTGTATTTGATGGTTTAATTATAACATGGCAACCAAAACATCTCTTCCAGTATATATGTTTGATGTTCTAAACACCTCTGGAATCTAGACTGGTATCTCTTTCTCTCATTTTGAGAAAATTTTTGCTGTGAATTTGCTGAAAATATGTTCTTTTTGAATAAAATTCTTCTCCTTTTTCTATGTGCATGGTTCTTAGATTTGGTCTTTATACGGCCCTGCATATCTTGAGAGAATCATTCACAGCTTCTTTACCAATCATCTCTGTCCAATTCCTCCACCTCGTTTTCAAGCTCAGATACTCTATCTGCTTTTTGAGCTACTCCATTGGTGAAGTTTTCCACAGAGCATTTTTACTTGACTTATTGTGCTTTTCATTTTCAGCCCCTCAGTTTGGTTCATCTTCAGTATTTTTATCTTTTTATGAAATTCCTCTTCTGTATCTTACATTGATATCTTTACCTGGTTGTGATTTCTGTGCACGAGTGTACATGAACATTCTCTTGGGGATAGTTCAAGAGTTTATTTTCTTCTTTGACCTTTTTTTCAACATACTTTTGGTTGTTCTTCTGATTTCTTTGGGATCTCATCTAATAGTGAGATTATTACATTTTGGAGAAGTCATGTTGCCTTGGTCTTTCTTTTTTTCTTTTTTCTTTTATATTGCTGCATTGAGATTTATGTATCTTGGGATAATTCATTGAGTGGATTTAACTTTCAGATGCACTCTTTCAGAGGAAGTGTCCGCATAGTTCAGGTGGGGCAAAGTTGTGGTAGAGTTAGGTGGTGCATGGATTAGAAGTAGATCCTCAGTTCAGGTGTCTCTAATGCGTGGCGTGATCTCTAAATAACTCCCAGAGTTTAATTAACTGCTGGAGCATCCCACAATGCTCCTGCGTGTACCCACTATGTAAATATTGTACTGATTAATGGACAACACCGGTCCCCTTAACTTTAATAACTGTTGGAGGATAAACAACCAGGGTAATGGGGGCTTCAGAGGGTGAGAAAAGAAACCCATGCTTAGATTCTGGCCAGCATCTGAAAAACAGAGAGCTAGTTGAAAGAAAAAGGGATTGAGGGTGGAAGGAGGTTGAGGGGTGGGGTGGGGGCTTCCTGTGGTGGTTTGAATGAGAATGGCCCTGTAGGCTCATAGATTTGAATACTTGGTCACCAGGGAGTGACTGTATTTGAAATGATCATAGGAGACTTTGTTGGGGGAATTATGTCAGGCCAAATCCCCCCATCCCCCCTCTTGCTGCCTGTGGATCTAGATGTAGAACTCTCAGCTACTTCTCCAGCACCCTGTCTGTCTGCATGGTGCCATGCTTCCTGCTATGATGAAGCTGTAAACAAGCCCCAATTAAATACTTTTTAAAATTAGAGTTGCTGTGTCACGGTGTCTCTTCAGAGCAGTAGATTACTGACTGAGACATTTTCTGACTCAGGTCACAGAAATGTATGAAGACCCAGCTGAACCACATGGGGATTCATAGGGACTATGCTGACAGCTAGGAATTCTGGGACTGAAAAATATAGTATCTCAATAAACAAAACATTTTCCCTCTTATCTCTTTAGCATGCCTAAGGTGGTCCCTTGGCTAGGTTATTGACCTGGAATACTAGGTCTCCCCTAGGCCAGAGATTCTACTTTAAATTTGTGTCCTTCACAAATCCATATATTGAAATCTGACAAGTGGATGCCATGTTTCCCTGCTGTCTCCTCCTGTCTTTTCTTTTCCTTCTCTTTCTCTCTCTTTTTCTTTCTCTCTCTTTTTCTTTCTCTCTCTCTCTTTCTTTCTTTCTTTCTTTCTTTCTTTCTTTCTTTCTTTCTTTCTTTCTTCCCTTCCCTTCCCCTTCCTTCCTTCCTTCCTTCCTTCCTTCCTTCCTTGCTTTCTTTCTCTCTTTCTTTGTTGTTTCAACAACCTGTTATTATTTGTGGGCACAAATCAGAAAACCCCATTCCATGGGAAGACCAGTGCATGTCTTGGTCTGCTTTGATTTGGTTCTTCATTACATCTCTTTCCTTTGACCTCCTTCTTGTTCACGCCTCACTGAAAAGGTCAAGTCTATCTGCAGCCCAGCACCTTCACAGTGATTGTGGCCCTCATGTGAGACACATTCCTTCTCTTGCCCACGTTGCTGACGCCTCTCCTGAAGGCATTGCTCTACATGGAGTTCTTTGGGAGTACAGCATGCCCTCCTCTCCCAGAGCCCCTTGCTGCACTTTCTGTGCCGCATGCCACTTGCAAACAAGCATGGCAGTCCCAGTTTCTACCCTCCTCTCTTCCTCTTCCCCTACCAACTCTAGTTTTTGAGGAATGGTCTCCAGTAGCCCAGGCTGGCCTTGAACTCCCTATGTGGCTGAGATGATCCTCATGCCTTCCCCCACTGCATGCTGGATAACAAATGTCCACAACCATGCTCAGCACTAAGTTCTATGTTGTGTAGATTATTTCTTTGGCATCTCTCCTGACTGGGATATGAGGTAGGTAAGGCAAAGATGTTTATCTTTGTGTTACTGTTGCATCTCTAGCATTGGAACACTACCTGGAACCAAGTGGGCACTGTTAAATTTTGTTCAGTGAGTGAATCACTCGTTGACAACTTCTGGCTAGTTATATAAAACTATGACTGCATATAATTTGGGAAAGAAAGAATGTAGGAATGAATTTTAGGTCTTGGTTCCAGAATAACTTTGAGATTTTCTTAGTATTATTCTTTTGGTACATTTCATATCACTGTGGGGACAAACGGACATTACCCACTTGTGCACCCACAAACAGCAATAGCAAAACAAAAGAAAAAAGTTGTTACTGACCTAGATACCTGAGATGACCCGAGAGGCTCTGCACAGGAAATGACTTCACCTGGGGAAGCCTTTGTTCAGGAATTCCACATCCAAACTGGCAAGTATCTACCCCTGCTGGTGAGCTGGCCTGCAGGTAGAATCCCTGCTCCCTTTCCAATGAAACCACAAGACCCCGAGGCCATGCCCACAGAGAGACTGCTGCCTTCAGCAGGTCTGATTAAAGAACAATTCTGCTTCTTGATTCTTCCATGGATTTCCACGTTGCCTCCATGTATCTCAGTTTGATCTGACAGTTACTATTTTTGTTTGTTTATTCTGTGACAGGGTCTCACTGTGTAGCCTTGCCTGGCCTGGAACTCACTCTGTACACCTGGAACACAGTAAGTAGAACACACAGAGATGCACCTAACTGCCCCCCTGAGCACTGAGCCCAAAGGCATGTGCCACTATGCCCACCAATCGCTACCATCTTGATGGTGGGTGTGGGACCTCATACCTCTTCTTTACCACACATTTAATGACAAGTCCACTTGCTAAGAGGACAGAGAGCTAGACGCCACCAGGGAGGGCTGATACAGCTTTCCCACTATGACGATCCCAGCGTCTCTGTTCTTTTATTTACTCTGTCCCAAGGGAGCTAGAATGATGTAACTGGTTGCTAAATTCAGGAAGAATAAATGCAATCTGCTCAGCTCAGCGACTTGTTTTCCACTGTGAGAAAACAGCCTTTGGGTATCTTATTTTCTGCTGATTTAGCCCATCCGTCTTACCTCTCTATCTCCCAGATAAGAGATGTTTCCACCATCCTGAAGTGGGTGGTTACCCCTCTCTGTCATTCAGATTCCTGTTCTATTTCATAGTAAGCAACAAGAATAAGTTATACAGTCTTTCATATAATTGGAACAAGTCTCTGCTTTTGAACTCCCCTCTTTTAAAAAATAATTCTCAAATCATTGAGAACCCAAGAGAGGGAGAAGTTGCCGTCTGTGAAGCTATTGAGTAAATCCCTTTGCATTGCATTGTGAACATTCATTGGTTTCCAGGCCACTTGGCCACAAGGAGACAGACTGCAGACCCTAAGAAAAAATCTAACACTTCCTAGAAAGTGTGCGGTCTCCTGATCTGGGTCACGTAGATAACACACCGTATAGCCTGGCTGCTGATGCAGGATTGATATTTGACCAAGAAAAGTTTAAGATGATTTTTCCTTCAGGATGATGAGAAAGCTAGGAGAGATTTAAAGGGCGGGATAGGAGAAAGAGCACAGGAGACACTGGTGAGAGAAGAAGGCAAGATGGAGACAAGGATGAAGGAGAGAGAGAAGGATGGAAAGTGGAGGTTCAGATGAAAGGTGAAGGTTGAGAGATAATTGAGTGATTGTTCAGGTGCAAAGGGAGTTGTAGATTCCTGGCTGAGTGTTGGGATTTTGAACTTCCTACAATGCCTAGCAGCTAACTTAACCAGAGTAGAAGTTGGAGTTCTACACTGAGCAGTTCGCCTTGGGAGGAGACTCAAGGGGTTTATTCTAACTATATACACTTGGGAAGTTGTAGGTAACAGAGGATAGGAAGCCTCTAGAGGTCACAACCAGGAGGCTGTTCCCAGATAGCCAGCGTGTTAAGAGGCTAAAAAGCTATAAATTATTGGGGAAGGCTGGAACCTGGGGCTTTCTATCCATACCATCATCCTCTTTGAGAGGCTTCCTAAGAAAGAGAGGGTGAGGTTGGGGGCAGGCTTTCCATCACAGGGAATGTGCCCTTAGTTTATGTTGGCAATGAAGGGGCAATGGTTACCTTTGTCAACAAGTTCAAACTCGAGATTTTAGAGAAGGCTGATTCTGAGATACCTGTTTCTAACACTTAGGCTTCTGTTGCTGCCACCAATTTGAAGTCTCACTGGAATGGGAAGTGGGATGGGAGCCAGACGGGGAGGAAGTGGGAATTCCTGCCAAGTATCTGAGGCTCAGAGGGACCAGAGATGACAGAAGATGTTAGTTAGGGTTGCTGTGTGGACCTTCTGTTCTAGGGGCTTACACTTCTCCCCCCTCCTCTTTCTCAAGCATCCTCTTTCTTCCCTGTTTCCCCAGCTGCCTGGGTCGTGTTCCCCAGAGCCTCCCTGTGGCCTTGGTCCATGTACATGCTCTGATCATCTTAATTTCTGTTCCCAGGCTCTGTGTAAACCTCTCTGCTCTGAGCTGCTGATGTTCCGGAACATTTGCTCAAACACTCACCCACGCTGGCCTTCAACAGAGCCTTGCAAGTGCAAATCCAGATGTTCAACAGAGCCAAGCTTTCCAGGAGTAGCCCTGCCATTGACCAGGGTCAAAACCTGAGGGACAAATGCTCTTATCTGTCTACACTGCAGGAAGTTCTAGGGAATTTCTGTGTAAGTATTAGACCCTGATGGAGTAGCGTCCCACTGCACATGAGACCAACCCTGAGAACACAGCCCCCCTTAACTTCTCTCTCCCTCTTAGGATTCCCCCAAGCCCTTCTTCCTGGGATCACCTCCAAAAATATACCACCTGCACCCAAGCTTGTTCAGGCTTTACTATTTTGGGTAAGGATATTTTTATATCAATACTTGTACCTCTTAATTTTCTTGTTTTATGCGTTGACTAGGCTTTATTATTCCCTGCTGTGGTGCAGCTGTAGGTTTGCTGAGCCTACTCTTAACACAGATATGGGAGAAAGGAAGCAGAGCGACTGTGTTGAAATTCTAGCTGCACTACTTTAAGATGAGGCCAGATTTGGGAATAGGGTCTTTGCAGCTTAAATCGAGGTCACTGGAGTGGGCTTTGATGCTATATTGTCCCCAGCTAGAAGGTTGCTTGGACACAGGCATACTCTGGAAAGGGCAGTATAGTATGACTCCAAAGGCAGAGCTTGGGCAGAGCTACCATAAGCTCAGGGAAGCTAAAGATGCCATCCAGTCACCAGAGTAGGGGCAAAAGCATACGGGTCTGGGGCAGGTTCTTCTCACCACAGTCAAAAGAAACCAGCCATGGGGATCCATTGGACCTAAACTTCCAATCTTCAGAGACAAAAACCACCTTTTATTCAAACCCCATCACTTTGTGGCATATATCCGCCTAGCCCAGAAGTATGTCCCCAAGTGACCACACTGGCAAGTGATCTGAGACACACAGACTTTTGTACCTGTGTAGGGTGGAGGGCACATGCCTCGGTGTGTGTGCTCCTGATGTCTGGTACTCTCCTCCTGCTGCAGAGACTGGGAGACAGAACCCGGGTTGTGAGTCTTGGTGGCAATCGCCATCACTCACTGAGCTGCTTCGCCAGCCCCACAGCCTCTACTTCTGCACCAGGCCTTTTATTCTCTGCCTTTTTACGCTTGGCAATTCTTCTCGTCTGTTTTTCCTTCATAGATTAGATAATGTAACCAATCTTCTAGTCTGTATGTTTAGTCAAATGAGCTGGGTAGTCAGTCCCAGCACTGGGAAGTGGAGGCAGGAAGATCAGAAGTTCAAGGTCATCTTCAGCTACATTGTGAGTCTGAGGCCTGCCTGATCTCATGAGACCCTATCTCGAAAACCAAAACAAAGCAAAGCAAAAGTATGTTTAGTTAAATGATATTATTCTCTCATTCAGTCTACATCATATAGACTGATATATGATATATGGTATCATGTATCAGAATCATAATGTAATATGTATATATTATCTGTCTTTTTTAAAAATTTGGGGCCATCTTCCTCCATAAGCCAATTTTGGTACAGATATTATATCCATGTTATGTTAGAACAATGATACCGGGTAGAATAGGTTACTTCTCTCTAATTTTCCTGCCAGTATAGGAAGGTGGGGCTGGAACTCAGGCATTCCAACTGCTAAAAGCATGTATAATTCACTGCCAGAAATGACGGAAAGATTTTACCTGCTGTGATATGACAGAAAGATTTTACCTGTTGTGCGATTTTAGCAGATTAGTAGAGTCTGCCAAAAGCACTCCTGAGATCCTATCCATAGTCAGTGCTGTGATTGATTGACAATGCCTACCACAAGTGAGGGAGAAGTCTTAGCAGAATACCAGGCCGTGCCAGGTCTTCATTGGTATTATCTATTTCTTATTCTTTCAAGACCTCATTGTCCCTGTGGTCTATGTGGGGAGAGTTCCTGTGCATGTAAGACTAAGTCCCACTGGCTGTGTGGACTGTAATAATAATTTACTTTTGAAGCAAGCTGAAATCTCCACAGAGGGAAGGGACTAAGGGTAGGTAAACTTTGAAGGCAGGCTTCATGGAGGTC
>JADRCD010190512.1:0-10992 GCA_019843815.1 Montemys delectorum
TCTCTCTCTCTCTCTCTCTCTCTCTCTCTCTCTCTCTCTCTCTCTCTGTGTGTGTGTGTGTGTGTGTGTGTGTGTGTGTGTAATATCTTTCTGTGGGTCTCTGTATTTGTTCTCATTTATTGTAGGAGAAATATTCTTTGATGATGGGTGAATAAGGCACTGATCTATGAGTATAGCGGATTATCATTAGGTACCATGTTATCACTACTTTTTCCAGATCAGTAGTATTTGGCTTTACCATAGGTATCTGGGCTACCAGTCTCTCTGGCTTTTGGTCACCCAGGCAGTGCCAGGTATTGGCTCTGTCCTGGAATGGCCCTCAGGTCAAACCAGACACTGGTTGCTTAGTTCTGTAAGCTTTGTGCCTCCATTGGCCCAGTGCATTTTGCAGACAAGATGGCATTGCAGACCAAAGGTTTGGTGGTTTGTCTCTCTCTTGGTAGCCTGTAGTGCATCTGCCTGTTTTAAAGAGACTAGAACATTGGAGTGAACATTCTATGTAGGTACCAGCTCTAACTCTCCATGTTCAATGAGCTGTATGGATGTTGTCTTCAGCAAAGGGGCCTTGTTGTCAGTTTGTGGAGATCAACCTACAGTCTTGGCAACAGCCTGGATTGTTTGGGGATTTCTATGGGTCTCCTATGGCCAACAACACTCCTGGTGCTGGAAGCCTCATTTGGTAACAAGAGATGGCCAATTGGGACTCCATCCTTCTTATCATTGGAGACTTCATAAAGATTGAGTGGCAGCGATCTTAAATCTCCCATCTATTTCACACAGATCTTTTCCCCAAAGAGTGTGAACAAACCAGTGAAATGTCAGGTGTCATAATCTTGCTGAGGGATGAAGAAAAGCCTCAGCCTAGAATTTTCCAGTAGATGAAATTCTTAGAAACCTTAAAGAAGTAGACAATGGATATGGATTTATTCTGGAAACAGCAGAATGTTATTGTGGCACTGAGTGAAAGAGGCAAACACAAGCAAGGCAGTTCTGACTGCACAGGGATGTCACTGTCTCCAAATAGAGCCTGGTTGACACCTAGGAAACAACCCCTGAGACCAGAAGCATAAGGTCCTATGTTTGCCTAAAGTGTGAATTTCAAGTTCGGCAACATTGTAGCAATTTGATCCAAAACATTAAAACCAATATGGGATTTTTATAAGTGTTCAAAATGTAATATGTGAACAGCAACTGTGAACTGTAAAAGTAGCCTAGGAAATAAGGAGATAAACAAATAGAAATGAATGAATAAACTCAATAAAGAACAGGCTTTATTCCAAACAAGCAGCTTCTCTCTAAAGGAGCAAAAGTGACACAATGGTTGGTAAAATGTAGCTAAATTGCTCTGTTCTTTTCCATTCACAACTTTTCTCTCTGTGTTCCTTCTGCTGTAAGATTTGCATATGACTTCTAGCCTGCAAAATCCTTCTGCTTTCAGGAAGCATCTTCTATGTCCCCTTTGTAAGACTTTTGTGCATTTTGGCCAAGCTGCTATGTTATGAATGCTAACATTCTTTTTATAATTCTACATGCAACATATTTGGACACATGTTGCTCTGTCTGACCCCACCAAATGGTAATTCAAGAAATCTAGACCCTGTTCCCATGTCCACTTCTTCATCCAGGATCTAGGATGTTAATTGGCTCAAAGGTGGAGCATGATAACTGTAGATGGAGTGCTCCTCTGTGGAACCAATCTATAGCTCTCGATTAGGAAAGGAAAAGTAGAAGAAGTTAGCACATGTCACAACACATCACTGCTCCTTCTTCCATTCTGCTCTGTTTTCAGGAAGAAAAAAAACAACCTTTATTTCTGTCCTCAGGGGAGGATAAGTAAGTGGAAGCCGCCTGCTACCTCTGCCTGGAGTCTTGTGCCAGCTTCCTAAATTTAACTTACTCCTTCTCATCTTTTCTTTTCCTTCTCAGCAGAAGGCAGACAAGAAGACTGGTGAAAGCCAGTGGCAAATACAGTTGTGGGATGAGCTGAAGACAACAGAGGAGAAAACAAGCTGGGTGTCCAAAGGACACACAATATCCTGACTTCTTTCAAAGCACACATCATTTCGTCATCTAAACATTCCCCACTTCTCGCTCCCTCAGCTAAGTTCTCTAGGCATCTACTGTTATGTATCTAGTAACACAGACACATCATTTTCCTCCTCTTTCACCAGGATCTAAATTGAAGAAACTTCTGTATGTACACTTAAGATTTCACATCTAGACATTAATAATGCAATTCTTATTTATTGAATGGTTACTGTATACAGTTGGTATGCTCTAGACTGTAGCAGAAATCAGAATGAATGTTGAGGAGTAGGAGAACGCTCTGCATTTGGAAGGAACTTGGAAAACACTGCTTTCTAGTCTAGATAGGGAAACTTAGGCCCCCGAAGAACAGAATTTTGGAGCTGAGATGTGGTTTTGTTCTAAACAGTTTACAGTCAAGCAATTTATAAAACTAATGCATAATGCAAAGAGCAAATGTTACTTGAAGTGAACATTCATCATCGGTGGTGTATTGTCTCCTTCACTAAGAGTTACGAGATATCATTCCATGCCAGACATTCTGGTAAATGCCTCATGGGTACCACCTTATTTAGTCATGGTCAACAATTGTAAAGATGAGAAATCTGAGCCCCTAAAGGTTCAGGTTTAAGACTCTGGGAGTTGGTCGAAGGTCACAAAGCGCTCACAATGGAGCTCTCGAAGTCTGTGCAGAGAGGCATCCAGACGCTGGCGATCTTGGACGCCCGGGCGGACGAGGCCGCGCTAGATCACTCAGGCTTGAAACATATCGACCCAGTGGTTTTAAAGCATTGTCATGCAGCAGCTGCAACTTACATACTGGAAGCAGGAAAGCACCAAGTTGACCAGTCTACTCTAAGCACTTACTTAGAAGACTGCAAATTTGACCGAGAGCGAATAAAGCTGTTTTGTATGGAGTATCAGAATAATAAGAATTCTCTATAAATCCTACTGGGAAGTATAGGCAGATCTCTCCCTCATAAGTGATGTTTCTTGGCACTTGGAGTATCAGATAAAGACCAACCAACTTCATAAGATGTACCGACCTGGATATTTGGTGACCTTAAGTGTAGAGAACAATGATTCCCAATCCTACCCAGAGATTAATTTTAGTTGCAGCATGGAACAGTTACAGGACTTGGTGGGGAAACTTAAGGATGCTTCAAAAAGCCTGGAAAGAGCAACTCAGTTGTAATTTGGGGAGACTGATGACCCCAGGAACCTAGAGGAAAACCAGACTCACCTCATCTCCCGCAGGACCATCATTCGTGCGAGCTGGATGTCATTTTCAGTAGAAAAAGAGCTAGCTCCCTTTTGAAGTTATGCCAACCATCAGTTTTGATACTTTTTTTTTTCACAAGTGAAATGTTAAGAGGGAAACTCTTAAGCATTTGAATTTTCAGTATTAATCTTGAATTCCTTCTATCTTGAGCGTTTTCAAGCCCTATCAAAGTATCATCGTACCCTGAATAAAAAAGGTGGTATTCCCACCAAAAAAAAAAAAAAAAAAAAAAAAAAAAAAAAAAAAGACTCTGGGAGTCAGAATAATGAGCTCACATTTTGCTTAGGTACCTTGTAGATGTTTTCATTTGTGCAAGGGGAGAATGGATACTGGAGGATGAGTGAGGTGTGCATGGGTGTGGAGAGGTCAGAAGACAATCTTAGGTATCATCCTCAGGTGCCTATCACCTTTCATTCAAGATAAGGCATCTTATTTGCCTGGAGCATTACCACACAGGTAGGTTTTCAGCAATTCACATGTCTCTAAATCTCCTATCACCACTGTTGAGATTCCAAGTACATGTCATATATGCTGCCAGAGCCCTGGGTCCCTCCATGTGAGGATGGCCTTCTTAGACATTAGTGGGAAGAAGCTCTCCTTGGGTCTGAGGGGATACGATGCCCCAGTGTAGGAGAATGCCAGGGTGGGAAGGCAGGAGTGGGTGGGTGGGTCAGGGAGCACCCTCATAGAGGCGAGGTGGGGGGGGGGATGGATTAGGGAGTTTCCAAAGGGGAGACCTGGGAAAGGGATTACATTCGAAATGTAAATAAAGAAAATATCCAATAAAAGAGAAAACAACAAAGTACAAACAAACCAAAAAAGAAAGAAAGAAAAAAGAGAAAGAGAAGAGAAGAGAAGAGAAGAAAAGAAAAGAAAAGAAAAGAAAAGAAAAGAAAAGAAAAGAAAAAGCAAAAAGCAAAAAAGAAGTTCATGTCACCACGTTCTTAACATGGGCTCTAGAAATCCAAACTCAGGGCTGCACGGCTATATCACAAGTGCTTTACTGACTGAGCTACCTCCCCTGCTGCTGGTATTTCTTAACTTGGCTGTGCCATCTTTTCAGTGTCATATGCAGTAGGAAGCTAGGCATGATTAGCTCGTTGTATCATCATGAGAATCCAGGGAATGGAAAACAGACTCAATTGGATCCTATTTCCTGCACTCTGCGAATGATTAGCTGTCTGTCCTTTTTGCACTGGTATCACCCTTGCTGTCCTTTTAGGCAGCTTACTTTCTGTTAATTACTATAGTAGACTTGATCTATAGCTTTAGGAAAAAGCAAACTGTGATCCAGAAGATAATTACAGGGGCTGGCAGATAAAGCTGCTTGCCACCAAACCTGAAGACCTGAGTTTCATCCTCAGGAGAAACAGTTCCTGAGAATTGTCCTCTAATGTCTACACATATGCTGTGGCACACAATTTTTAGAAAGAAAAAAAAACCCACATAAATCAAATGTAATATTTATCAATTAGAATAGACTAAAAGCAGAATGCTGCACAGAAGCCTACTAGATGAATTATAGTAATGGTACAATTCCTGTAAAGAGTTAGATGTGTTCTCTATGTGACCTGCAATGTGTATTTATGTGACAATGATTAAAAGAATAGTATCTGGCAGTTGGTCCTATAATTCCAGTATTTGGGAAGCTAAGGCTGAAAGATTATGAGTTTAAGGCTAGTCTAGGTTACATGGCAAGGTGTTATCTTAAAAAAAAAAAAAAAAAGGACAAAACTTTGAAAGTAATGGGGTAAATTGGGTATCTGGGACAAAAAGGCCCTTGCGCACATCTGAGTAAGTCTGGGGAAGATGACTCAGTCTGTAAAGTGATTGTCGTATAAGTACAAGGACCTGAGTTTGATCGCCAGAACCCATACATTTAAAAAGACAGACATAGCGATTCACATACATAATCTTAGTACTAGGGAAATAAAAACAAGCAGATCCCTAGCACTCACTACTCAGCTAGCCTAGGCTATTTGATGAGCTTGAGGCCAGTAAGAGATATTGTGTAAAAGAACCAGGTGGATAGAAACTGAGTCACTAACCTCAAGGTTGACCTCCAGCCTCCACAGGCATAGACACATGTTGGTGCACACTTACATGTATGCGTGCACCTACACAGGAACACTACAAACCGAATAAACGACTAAGTAAATAGGTAAATAAAAAGAAATGAAAAAGAGGATAAAAAAATAACCCAGCTGGGAAGACACTAATTCCCCACAGAAGACACTGAACTAAAGGATACAATACCTTCAGGTAAGGAGGGAGGACTACCTTCTCACCTGGAGGGGATTCTGAGCTGAGCCTATAGATAACCCCAAAATGTCAGTGGGAATAGTTAAAAAGTAAATGGCACAGAGAGTCCTCTGGGAGTTGACTCTTGAGGAAGAGTCAGAAGACAGGATGCCTTAGGCAAGGCTGAATGAGAGTAAACAAAGCCAAGGGGGGGGGGGGGGGGGGAATTCTGCATTGGCTTGGGAGATATTAGAATAGACTCTGCATATTTGCTAGGAGGCCATTCAGTGCCTTCAGTGTGCATATGTGTGAAGAGTTGAGTTCACTGAAATCATTAAAGTGGGACACAGGAGAAAAGTTAAGGATTCTGATGTCAACATCCCTTCATCCATTCTTTTATTGATTCATTTTCTCAATGCTTCATGGTAGAAGCTATACAAACACTGGCAATCTAATGAGAAAGAAAAATAACATCACAGTGACCTACAAAGTGGCAAGTAGTGACCAGAATCCTTACACAAGCTGATTATGTATCACGTGAAGAACTCTACTATTTAGATTTTATGGTGACATGATGGACCATTGGACTAATAGCAGCAGGAGAAGATGACCATTGCTCAGAGTAGGAAAGTGACTTTCACAAAACTCACATAGCTAGGAAGAAAAAGTTCAGGGAGGATTTAACTCAGCCAGTCAATTCAAACATCAGAAGATAATAAAAAATAAAATAAAAGAACATCCCAGTTTTTATCCTCAAAATCTCCCAGATTCTCATTTCTAAAGTGGTTGTGGTTAAATTTAGAAGCCCTTAATCGCTTTCCAGTCCAGTCTTCGTGGCTGACTACAAGATTTTAGGATGTCATTCTTTGATTAGGAGCATCAAAACTGGCTGCCGAACCTTCTTGGCCCAGCACAATGGGGGCTCAATTGGGGTATGAGTCAGCCAGGAAGCCACCGTGAATGTCAGGAACAAATATCCCAGAATAGCTGTCCACTGGGTACCAGGCTTCAGTGGCTGCCCCAGACTGTCAGCCTGTGAAGTGGGAATGGTATTGAGCATGACAAGATGGGTCTAAGCCAAAAATAATAATTGCTCCCTGTTCCTAATGCCTCCCAGAAAAATAAGGAGAATAGGCAGACAACACAGAGCACTGAGCAGATGTGTTCGCTGCAGATTGTAGAGAACAACACGCGATAGTGACCATGGCCTAGATGCAGAAATGTTTTGTCCTAAGACTGTCCTGGTACTATTAAGAGACCTTTCTTAATGTTTACTTTTAATTTGTTTATTAGTTTTCCTGTGTATGTATGTTTGTTTTCTGTGTGAATGCATATATAGGTGTACGTGTGGCATGGTAAGTGTGTGGGGGTCAGAAGACAGCTTTCTAGACTTACCTCTCTTCTTCCATGATGGCCTCCGGTGCACTGAACCCAGGCTGTCAGGATTACTTGGCAAGCACTTTTCTCATGCTCATGACACCCCCACCTTCAAAAAATGTTAATGTGCCAACAAGAAATTGGCAAAAAATGAAACAAAAGGAATTGATTTCAGAACCTAGAATGTTCACTACTGATGAGAAGCAAGGTAAACTGAAGGAGAAAAGGACATGGGCTTTCAGATACCAATTACTTAAATAGGGCTCATGAAGTGTTGGACAAATAGCTTAAGCACTAGAGACATAATGGTAAACAATGCATCATTAAACAATGAGTCTCCACAAAATCCGAATTCATTAAGCAAATGCTCATGGGGTCTCCCTTTGGGAGGATGCATAATGCATCATTAGATCTCCCCAAGTTAAATATAAGAAAAACACACTCCAATTATATAACAAGAAGAAAAAACAGATTTTTTTCTCTGTTTATGCAACAAAAAGCTCAGAATTAGGGTGTCTTCAGATGTCCTCTGATCCAGATGCCAAAGCACAGTATTGAAACTCTCTCTCTGTCCTTCTCTCTGCTCTTCCCGCATCCCTATCCTCTCCTCTCTTCTCTATTTCTACATGTTTCTTCCTCATGTTCCTCTATTACTCTATTGTGGTTTATTTTTTGATGATTTTTTTTAATTCCAAATATCTCTGGGCTTTCATAGTCATGACTCATGCGTAGTGGGAGTCATGTGAAGGCTTCATGATTGTCTCTTTGAGTAAAATGCTTATCCTAAATTACTGACAGTTGGTGAGACATGCTGATTATGAACTGCTGGGCATGCTGCTTAAAATCTGAAGATGGGAATCAGACATACACAATTCACATAACTCTAAATAGGAAAGGGGTACATTCTGTAAGTGAAGGGTTAGTTTCTATAGTTTACTTGGGCAGAATGTAGTAAGACTTATCCAACACTAGAGGAGTCTAGTGGTCACTGAGCTCTATTTCTTGCTCCTGCCATTAAAGAGCCAAGTTAGACCAAAAAGGTTATTCCAGCTCAAGCCTTGGGTTCACTTCTGAAGTGAAGAGATATTCCAAGTCCTCAGAAGTGACATATAATTAAATGCTATAGAGAGGACCAATACCTAAATAAGACTCCAGACAAACATAGACCTGCTTACTGGGGAGAAGCATCATTCCTGAGATTCCTGGGGCTCCCCTTGGGTTTCTTTGTTAAGGACAATGAATTGGTACATGTTTTGATCACTTACAAAATACTGTACCAAGTACAAAGCAAATTAGAGAAAAAGAAAGGTAAGAATTAAGCCAAACGTAATTGTCAAATGAGTAATAACTGTGACGATGTGAAGATGGTGAAGAGGATTCCGTCCCACTCTAGCACCATAGTGGACAGTAAACAAAAACATGAGCTTGGAGCACCTAAGGTAATTATCCATGCCATCCACCTCTTTATGCTGAGGACTGTCCCCAGAAATAATCCATAAATGTCATTTCTTACTATTGTTATATTTCAGGATCTTGGGTTGCAGTTCTTAGGCTAGTAATGTCACCACATTGAATGACTCCTGGTCATGGATTTTTCCCAATGATCATTCTTTAGGCATTACTATTTCACACTTTGGCATCAATATGTCAAGACAAATAAAAAAGGGAGAAAGAAGTCTTTCAGAGAGCACTTGCTAAAGCTCTCTCACTATTCATACTTCATTCTTTTCCCCCCATTCATACTTGTTCTCCATGCCCATCTGACACAAACCTGTTAGCTTTTGCAGGGGTGTACACAGTATTCTGACTGAAACTTTTTGCTGGCTCACTGTTTACTTTCTTATCAGAAGGAAAATATTTGACATGTGTTTGAAACAACTGAAAGCACACCTTAAACAAATAGGCTGCACTAGCAAGGGTGTGGGGTGGCCATGGGACAGAGTATGAAAAGTGAGTTAGCCAGCAAAGGTGGGAGGGGGTTCCTAGATCACGTCTCTCTCCCTTTTATAATTGTCTTTAAGTCACTGGTGAACAGTCAGTCTTCTACTTCATGTTCAGACACATTTTCCCATACTGATAGTCATTCGTGTACTTTATTTCCATCCCTTATGGATTCTGAAAATTTTAAGATCAGTTCAGTATTTCTCATCTTTGTACTCTCAGTGTTTATAAAATATCTGTCATATCATTGATATATTTATCATTTATGCTAAGACTGATGACTTAGATGGACAAAGCTAAAAGCTTTATCCTGTTAATTTAAAGAAAAGGTTGAATGAACCCATTCAGCTGCAACCTCCTAACAAGTTAGAGTAAAAAATTTCCTTTGTGGCTTTTAAATTCATTTCTATTTATTGAATAAATTAATAATAGAAATACTTTAGAGTCACATGTTGCCTGCCTTCATAAGAGTAAAAGACTCGATAGGCCTCAGGAAGTGCAGGGGAGTCGTAGGACTGCAGGGACTGGAGCCTCTCAGCTTCCGAGGGACAGAGCTGGATCAACGAACATCTCTGCCCCCTCCCTGCAAACAGAGGGCCTGCATCTGAGCGGACTTTAGCCCCAGGAATCAGGCAGGACAAGCCGGGAGGCATAGGCCTCAGGAAGTGCAGGGGAGTCATAGGACTGCAGGGACTGGAGTCTCTCAGCTTCCCAGGGACAGAGCTGGATCAACAAACATCTCTGCCCCCTCCCTGCTAGGGGAAGGCTTCCCCCCAAGGCCAGCTTCAGCCCAAGGACTCAGGTGAGATCTGCCATTTTCTCTCTGGGGTCTTGCTAAGGCAGGACCAGCCGGGAGGCAAAGGCCTTAGGAAGTGCAGGGGAGTCGCTCTACTGCAGGGACAGGAGCCTCTCAGCTTCTGAGGGACAGAGCTGGATCAGTGAGCATCTCTGCCCCCTCCCTGGGAGCAGAGGGCTTCCCTCCAGGACAAGCTTCAGCCCAAGGACTCAGGCAGAACCACCTGGGAGGCACAGGCCTCAGGAGTGGAAGAGGACTTGCAGGGCAGCAAGGAAAGGTCAAGCTCTAAGACACCAAGAACTTCTAAAACCAGATATCAAGAGATGGCAAAAGGCAAACACAAGAATCGTACCAACAGACACCAAGACTGCTTGGCTTCACCAGAACCTAGTACTCCCACCTCAGCAAGCCCTGGATATCCCAAAACACCAGAAAAGCAAGATTTGGATCTAAAAACATATCTCACAATGCTGATAGAGGAACTTAAGAAGGACATGAATAACTCCCTTAAAGAAATACAGGAGAAAACAGATAAAGAGATACAAGCCCTTAAAGAGGAAACAAAAAAATCCCATAAAGAATTACAGGAGATCACAAGTAAACAAATGGAAGCCCTTAAAGAGCAAACACAAAAATCCTTTAAGGAATTACAGGAAAACACAAACAAACAGGTGAAGGAACTGAGTAAAACCATTCAGGACCTAAAAATGGAAGTAGAAACAATAAAGAAATCACAAAAGGAGACAACCCTGGAGTTAGAAATCTTAGGAAAAAAGTCAGGAAACATAGATGCAAGCATCACCAACAGAATACAAGAGATAGAAGAGAGAATCTCAGGGGCAGAAGATAACATGGACAACACTGACAGAACAATCAAAGAAAATGCAAAATGCAAAAAGATCCTAACCCAAAATATCCAGGAAATCCAGGACACAATGAGAAGACCAAACCTAAGGATAATAGGTATAGAAGAGAGTGAAGACCTCTAAATTAAAGGGCCAGTAAATATCTTCAACAAAATTATAGAAGAAAACTTCCCTAACCTAAAGAAAGAGTTGCCCATGAACATACAAGAAGCCTACAGAACTCCAAATAGACTGGACCAGAAAGGAAATTCCTCCTGCCACATAATAGTCAAAACACCAAATGCACAAAACAAAGAAAGAATACTAAAAGCAGTAAGGGAAAAAGGTCAAGTAACATGTAAAGGCAGGCCAATGAGAATTACACCAGACTTCTGACCAGAGACTATGAAAGCTAGAAGATCCTGGGCAGATGTCATGCAGACCCTAAGAGAACACAAATGCAAGCCTAGACTACTATACCCAGC
>JADRCD010190513.1:0-10944 GCA_019843815.1 Montemys delectorum
AAAAAAGAAATAATGAAAACAATGGCTTTATAGTAACTACAGAGGCAAGGATATTTCCACTCACATTTCTACAGATTTTTATGATGTTTATCCCTAACATTGTTAGTGTTTGAAAAGACTTGTCTAGTATAAAAATGGTTTTTAAATTGTAAAAAAATGTTTTAAATAAATAAGAGGCTCCGAGAACCATCTAACATTTACAACATTGTTAAGTACTGATTGAAGTGTCATTTAGAATGCTTCTAAAATCTCCTGCATAAGCGAGTGCCCTTATATGTCACTATAAACATCTCCTTGGCTGCAAATGGTATGTGTTCTCAGCTCTAAACAAAGGCATTCTCCTCCAACAAAGGACAGGCACTGATGCATCTCCAGCCAATCATAGAAATTTTCTAGAACTTTCTCGTCTTCTTATGTCTTTGTACAATCTGCAGTTGGACCCAAGGAAATAGTGTATCATTTCCCATGACCAAAAGTAGCAATTCCATTGCAAGTTTGAGAGATTTTTTTTCCATACCTGCACTGTCATTCTTTTTATTTCAACTTAAGGGTTTCTTAAATTAAAATATTCCAGCTAAAATATACAGAAGCTATTAACACTCTTTTCTTTTTCTCGCAGATTCAATGCATATAGCCTTTGACCTGTAAGTCTTAGCATTTGTCACCATTTGGTAGACCTAAGATTCTAAACTGCTGATGTTCAAAAGCATCACCATTAAAATAGTTGTTACATATTTAATTTCATGCTCCACTCAGCATAAAGCAGTTGAGGGACCACAGACCAAAGCAAATTAAGTGGCTTCTTAGATAATTTCCTGCTTAATTGAAAGCAGGTAGCTTTAAAAAAAAAGTAATAATTGGCTTTGTTTCAAATAATGGCAAGCTTATTTCCTTTTTTCTATCTTTATTTTCTTTTTATATATACATGATTATAGAATAACTTTCTACTTGGCCAAAACGATGGGTTGGAAATGTCTCAGTGAGTCTAAAGGACATGAATCTGACTTAGTGCCAGTGACAATGAACAGGGCACTTCATGAGAGAGGAATGTAGGAGCAGGGGTAGGTGAGTGTAAGAGGAGCCTGGTTATTGGAATTGGCATGCATACACAGACATGAGAGTATGCACAGACACACACACAGCCAGTGCTGACAATGGCAGCAACTTAAGTAGGCAGGGTTTGTTTTGCTCACAATGAAGGTTCAGTTCCTCATGGCAGGAAGATATTGAGGCAGGCACTTGGGGCCTCGAGGCACACTTCACCTGCACACAAGGAGCAGGGAACACTGACTACTCGCCATCTCAACGGTCTATGATAGGTTCACCCCTGGGCCAGCCCAGTGAAAGCATTTCTTCCCTCCTCAGTTAAACCCTCCCAGGCACATGCACAAGCATGTCTCCAAGGTGATTCAAAACCTAAAAAAGTCGAAAATTAAGGTTAACTACCACATACAGCCATATCTGTGGGTTCTCTCTCCATGGATTCCACAAAACAGAAACTGAAAACATTTAGAAAAAATATTGTATTCATACTTAATATATTCATACTTTTTCCCTCATCATTATTCCCTGAATGGTATAGTACAGCAGCCAATTTCATATAATTGACATATTTGATTGTATCGGTCACCTAGATGTAATTTACAATATGTCAGATGAAATTCAGGCATTATATACAAGCTCCATGCCAAGTCATATAAAGTACTTAAGCATCCTTAAGTCATTAGAGAAGGAATCCTAGATTTAATCCCCTGAGGTATGGGTCTCTGAATATATGTACATGTGTGTATATGTATGTATATATGTGAACATGGATGTACCATTTATATGTACATTATACTGTATTTTGTTTCTGTCACTATCTTAGCTACCTTTAATTACTATGAAAGAACACCATGACCAACACAATTTATAAAAGAAAGTGTTTCATTCTCAGCTCACAGTTCCAGAGGGGTAGAGCCCATTATCATTATGGTAAGGAGCATGGCAGACAGGCATGGTGCTGGATCACTGGGTGAAAGTTCACATCTGTATCCACAAGCATGAAGCAAAGAAAGCTACTTGGGAATGGCATGGGCTTTGGAACTACAAAGACTAGCCCCCAGTGACACACCTTCTCCAGCAAGGCCACATCTTCTAATCCTTCCCAAATAGTTCCACCAACTGAGGACTAAGCATCCAAATAGTTGCATCTATGGGAGCCATTCTCATTCAAACCATCAAAGTTCCTTTGCATTAACACTTAGCACTGGTCATATGCTAGAGGCTGTGAGCTCCAGTTCATAGCTAATAGACAGTTCTTCTATATTTAAAAATGTGCAAATAGATTATTTGTTGAGATGCTTTGTCCCAAGACACATTCTTAGAAATATATGAAAATAATTCTCAACACAAAAACAAAAATGCCATTTAAAATAAATGCTCTATGACTGTGTGACAGGTGGCCTAGGGATTCCATTTTGTCAGGAGTCAAAAGTCAGACATTTTTTAAATAAACCTGTTAAATTTCAGAATAGAGAGAATTCTTCACATTGTCTAGATTTAATAGAGTTAACAGAGAGACAGATAAAGAATTTTTAAACTACAAGGGAATGATACATATTGAATTTTTACATTCATCAATTGCCATGGTGATCCACCTAACTGCAAAACTTAGCCTAAATACCCCCCATCTATGGAATGAATACTCAGAGATGTGCTTTTAGTTCATGGAAATTCTCACTTGCCTATTGCCTTTTAAGCTTCAGATTCTATTGTCTGTGTGACTTAAGATCACTGCTGTCAATCACACTGCACTTAGAGCACTTGGTATACCACTACACAGCAGTGTGGTAGAGAGCAGATTTTCATTTTCAACACTCATACTCATCCAGTGGTACTAAATGCTTGGAGATGCCTGGCATGTCTTACAGTCATTTTTAAGAGGAAAAGGGAAAAAAAGGTGAGGAAGAAAGGAAGAAAAACCGAGAGAGGAAATTGAGAAAGATAGGAAAGGTGTAAGACAGAGTAGGAGGGAGGGGGGTGAGGGGACAGAGGAGGGAAACCTGGAAGGCAGGAACATCAGAGGCTTGAATATCATCAGAACAGCCATGATGGCAGAGTAGGTGGCTCAGTGTTCAAACACTTGCTGTGCAAGCACGAGGCCCAGAGTTCCAGGCCTTAGGGTTCGCATGAATCTCAGGGATGCGTCATGACCAATCTGTAATTTTGAAAGTCAGAAGACAGAGCTAGGGGATCCTAGATCAAGCTGGTTGCCAAAAGAAGCCCGTGTCTGCAAGCTTGGGTTCAACTGAGAGAGCCTGCCTCCGTGAGTAAGGTGGAAAACAGTCAAGGAAGATTCCCAAGTCAGCCTTAGGTCACGCTGAAGATGCTCAACATCCACTCCACCTTTCCACCGTGATGGCAAAGAGTAAGACCTGCTTGGGTTGGGTATGTTGATGCAATGTACTTGGGTCACTGGAAGTTCTACAGGTGGAACACAAGATGTCCTTGAAAAGTTGTGAAGCCAAACATTCAAATACTGTCAATAACAGATCGTTATGCTTTGAATCTGAAGTGCTCGGTCCACAGTCTTGTTTTGGACACTCACTTCATAACTGGAAGGCATACCATGAGAGGCTGTTGGACCTTTAGGAAATGGCTGAAACAGGTCCCTGGGTAGGCCTTTTATGATTATCAATTTAAACACCCGATCTATCTTTTATCTGTTTGCTAGTACACTGACAATAAAAAAGAAAGAAAAGGAACTGTCAACACATGTTCTCATTGATATGCCTCCTCCAACATGATGCCAAGATGGACCAAAACTATGAGCCAAAGTAAATGTTCCTTGGACATTTTGGTCTCAGCGACGCAAAAATAATACAGAAAAAAAAAAATACAATCCCCAAACCTGAGATTATTGCTGTAATAAACTGGACTGTACAGTTCTCAAGCCTTTGGAAGTTTTCTGCAGGAAGAATGGGGAGGAGTTTGAATATTTGACCTGAGAAACCCTAGAAGCCACGCTTAGTGGGTGATTCTGGTGAGAGCTGGAAGACCAGAATGCTGATAGAAATGTGGATGGCAAAGACAACACTTGTGACATTTCAGGTAGGAACAAGAAATTGAGTAGAGGACAGTCATGTGACAGTCTGGCAAAAATGCTGCCTGTGTTTTGCTTATGTCCTGACAGTATAGCTGTGGCCGAATTCTTAAGTAATAATTTATTTGTTAGAGTAAATCTCAAGACAGCATAGCCTCGGGCTGTAGCATGGTTATTGCTAGCTCTGTTTGGCCAGGTTTATACTGAGAACTGGCTGTGGAAAGATGGAAAAACAAGCTGTGCTGTTTTGGAGCGCAGCTGTTGTAGAATTTATTTTTAATCCCAAACCTGGGTTTCTACCTTGATCATTAAGTTCCCAGAAAAAAAGACATACTACTTTCATTATTTACAATAAGCCTTAAACGGCACAAGAGCTGGACAGATATCTACACTCTGTGTTATTAGAGTCTACTTTCCTATTGATAACCCTGAGTAATTACTTACTATGTTTCATCTAGATTGCTCTTAACTCCAATTGGCCAGCCTCAGGACCATGTTTTCTTGACTAACCTAACCCATGGTGGCTTCTCCTGCATTCATCTTCTTCTTCCTCCTCTTGTGGTCCTCCTCTGACCCACCTACCCCCTGCTCCCAAGCCCTGGAACTCTAAAACCCACCTATGTCTCTTCTGTCCAGTCTCCACTATTAGGTAAAAAGAAGCCTATCTGTGCTAAAATTATTGGAAATACTTTCAAATCCAATAGAAGTGGAAACTGGGAGTCATTTCATAAAGAGGGGGAGAGACTATATTCTTCCTGTGTCAGACAGATGGCACAGGTGAGATAGAGATAGAGATGTCGGCTTTAGAAGCCTGTTGGTCCCATCCATTGCTTATATGTATAGTGAGGCATGGTGTTATGAAAGGAATGCATGGTAGAGTAGCTGCTCACTTCATGGTTGCCAGAAAGCTGCGTCAGACAGATGACACAGGTGCCAGAAATTGTAAATATGTAGAAAGAATAAACACAAGCCTGAAAGCAAGATAAGAGAGGCAGATCAGCCAGGGAACTGAGTTTCATGATTATCTCTTCGAATGGGAATGGTTTTGTTTCATTTTGTTTTGAGACAGAATCTCACTGTGCAGTCCTGGAGGGCCTGGAACTCACTCTGCAGACCAGGCTGGCCTAGAACTCACAGAGCTCCACCTGATTCTGCTTCCTGAGTGCTGGGATTATAGGTGAGCACCACCATACCAAGGCCTTGGTCACATATTGCCTCAAATATTCCAGAGTAGGTGCTACAGACACCTGCAATGCAAAGATCCTAGGAAATAGAGATGGAGGGGGTAGGGAAATACCTTGACAGTCAACAAAAGTCCACTCGTCTCAACAGAGGATAAGGAACTAGCAGCCTAGCCAGGCAGAAAATACATAGACAATAACAGATAGATACATACTACTCCAGCCAAACTCTATAGGGAGAACCTGTTATCCTATCTCTACCTCGCCCGAGGCAAAAACAAATAAAATGAACAAAACCTAATAGAACGCTTGTCAGATAACTCCTACACCCACCTATGTTGTCAGAAAGGGAAAGTAGACAGCTAGTACTTTCTATTAACCTAAGATGCCCCACTCATTCTGGAGATTATATGGAGAGCCCAGACATACACCCTGCCCCCAACAGCAGAAAAGCATTTTTCCTTCCTCACTGGAATGGTGGCAGAGCTAGATAGCTTTGTGGAAAGTCAAGAATGTCACTACTGTACAGAAATAACGAAGCAGTTCCAATTGCAGAATATCCTGGTGAGGAGTGACCTCACCAGGAACAGCAGTGACCCTTGCAGTGTGGTAACATCATCAGGGGCCCAGTGAAGGTCAGCCCTCTCACCCCTGTCCAGCAGATGTGGTCCCTTCTCCTGCTCCATCTTAACTGAAGAATGGATTCCCATCTGTGTCTGTCAGCAACAAGACAGCAGCATTGTAAAAACACCTAAATAAGCAGTTACAGCCACATCTGAAGCCAATGAACACTGGAAGACCCAAGAAAGCTAAGCTATAACAACAACAACAACAACAACAACAACAACAACAACAACAACAATACCACCTAAGGGAACTGTTTAACTGGAAAATACATTAAACCTAAATTTAAGATCTCTATGAGGGATAGAGATCCAGCAGCACCATAGAGGAGAAAAGAAGAAATAAAATTTAAGGCAACAGTAGACATTACTCCATCTGCAAGCTAGAAAGAAAATAGAATATTTAAGAACAAGCAGAGCCTTAAGCATCATCAAGACTAGGCTGTGGTTCCGAAGAATAATGAAAAGGTACGTGTGTTGGAGGCTTGGTCCCTGTCTACGACACTACTGAGGAGGTGACAGAACTGTTAGTAAGGAAGGCTTAGTAGGAGATGCTTTTGACATAGAGCCCCAGTGCATTCCTGTTTCTTTCAGTTTTCTGGCAACCATGAAGTGAGTAGCTACTCTACCCTGAACTCCTACCATGCATGATACTATGTCCCACTACATACTCACGCCACAGATGGGACCAGCAGCCTTCTAAACTCAGAACAAGACCCACCCCTAGCTCCATGCAGTTGGATTTTGTCTCCAGTGTCTTGCTCTAGTGATACAAACTGGGTAACACAAACCCTAGTGAACATCGGGTACCAGGTCCTTTTCCCGTGCCAGAGAGAAGGGAAAAGAAGTGAACAAGAAAGGCTTTAGAAACAATAATGGCTGAGAATTCTCCAATGACAGCAAAAGTCATAAATGGATGGAGTCACAAAACTGTGAGGAAAGGCCAAGCAGGTCAAACAGGGACACCTCCATAGTAGGTTAGCGCACAGCACAGAACCAGCTAAGACTACTGAATCCACAGTTTCTAAACTCCAAAAAAGGAAATCGTCACACCAGCCTTGTTTTGAAACTCATTGGAATTCTATTGAGCATTTATGAAAAAAATTAAGACTAACTTTATAAAAAGTCTTCCTCAAAATAAAAAGGATGTGGGCATTTTTAATTAATTTTAGCAAATCAAAATTATTTCATATCATCAATACCAGACAAAGCACAAAAATGAGAGAAACTAGACCAATATCCCTCATGAATATAAACATAACAATCCTTAACAAATATTAGCAAATAGATTTCAGCACTGGATCAGCTCAAAATTATATACCATGACCTAGTGGTGTTTATTCCTAGGATAAAAAGCTGTTTCCACATTCAAAAATCAATCAATGTAATCCACCATATTAACTGGCTAAATTTAAAAAATCATGTAATCCTATTAGCTGATGCAGAAAAGTCACTTGACAAAACATAAGATATATTCGTAATAAAAAAAATTGTTAGAAAATTAAGAATAAGGTGAACTTCCTCAAATGAATAAAGTAAAATCATACATATATGTGTATATATGTATATATGTGTATATATATATATATATGTAAAATACATGCTCCGTTATATATGATCCTTGATTGTAAACTGGCTGAATGCCTTCCACCTAAGATCAGGAGCAAAGCAGAGACGCTCTCTCCTCCCATTCCACTCAGCGCTGTCCTAGTAGCCAGGCAGTATGCTGTACCCTAAACTTCCCATTGCTCAGGGGATGGAAACAGGAAGAAAACTTGAAATCAGATGTTTAAGTGCAACCTGAGTAAGGTAGAGAGATACCAACTGAAACAAACAAACAAGTGAACCAACTTCAAAATGCCATAGTCTAGAAGGTTCTAACCAGTACAAGGTAGTTGAAATAAGAGCGAGGAAAAAACTCCTTTTTTACAGATAACATAAATCTCTATGTAATAATCCCCACTCACCAATTCTGCAAAAACCAAAATGAAACAATAAGAACAACAAACTCTCAAAACCCCAAGAGAAGGTTTAGCAAAGTCCAGAATAAAAATCAACCAAGAAAAATCACTTGTGAATTACATATTCTATGACACATGGGAGGAAGATTCCATAATTCCAAGCCACTCAGACCCTGACAGAGTGTGTACCCCAACAATGCAGAATTAGTCCCACCCCACAGGGAGTTCCCTCATCTCACCATTCCGTTCTCACCCTTGTGGCCCATCCATTTCTTCTTTGTTTCTCTAATTTTGTCGTTTGGATAATATTATATTCTATTGCATTTTATTGTGCTCTGGGCTATTCTAGTGTATTCTAGTCTATCTGAGACAACGTTCATCTATGTAGTCCTGGTTGCCTTAGAACTATACAGACTAGGCTAGACTCATACTTGCAACAGATGATCCTCCTGCCTCTTTATCCCAAATGCTGAAATTAAATAGCTGTGTGCCACCATGTCTGACTCTGAGAAATGCTTTATAAATCAATTATTACAGTTCATGACCCTCGGTGGGCCACTCCTTCCACTTAGCATAAAGTTCTTGAAAGCTATTCAAGTTATTCCTCTGTCAACAGTAGTCTGTGCTCTGAATATTCAGAATTTGCTTATCCTTCCACCTATTGTACAGCAATAGAAAATGATGGAGGCCTCTCTAAACAATAATCATAATTTGCTATGAATCTGTAATTCATAATGCAATATTTTATAAAACTGATACCCAAGCCACCATCTCCCTGACCACATAAATAAAAATCTCCAGGGGAGATTTTATATTATATGTATTATATCATATTATATTACATATAATAAATATATTATTTAGTAACATATTATGTCATTTTTTTTAACTGCATAGAATAAAGCCAGAAAGATGGCTGTGTGGCTGAGGACACTTGCTACCAAAACCTGTGTCCTCATGGGAGCAGGAGAGACCTGGCTTCCACAAGTTATTTTCAGGCCTCAATTATGCATATGCATCACCACATACAAAATAAATAAGTGTAAAAAAGAGTTCATAGGTTAATCCTATTGGGATCAGAGTTGAGACTAGCTAGAAGTGAGTGTTAGTACTCAAAACACATGCAAGTAGAACACTAGGAAATGCAGCTGAAGACAACAAAGCAGGAAAAAAAGAAAAAAAGAAACATTCAAATCTATTTCAAGTGTCTTCAGGGGCCAACTCTCCATGTGAAGCCTGACATTTAAGTAAATTGAAATAGTATAAATGAGGTAATCAGTCATCTATTGTACTATATATATATTATGCAAAAATGTCAGCCTCAATAGTTTTCTTTGGATTTGTAAGCATTTGGGAACAATGTTATAATTTAAAAGCTTTAAGGAACTGTTTAAAAAAATCACATTAAATATGAAGCAATGTAACTGGGCTTGGTGGCTCAGGCCTATAACTATAGCATTCTGGAGGATGAGGCAGGAGGATTGCAATGAGTTCAAGGACAAATTGGGCTGTATGGTGAGCTCAAGACTAGCCTGGGCTACAGAATGAGACCTTGTCTTAAAAATCAGGCAACAACTGAAGAAAATTAATGACTCATTGAGTCCTTATTTCAGATAGAGAGTGAGGTTGGTTTTGTTGTTGTTGTTTAACACTTTATCACCAGCAGTAACCCTGGAAAAGTTACATGAGACAAGTGTTCCTCTCCTGACCACAAATTCTAACCAGCCAATTTTTATTACCTAGTACTGTTAGGATTGAGCTGTTTGTAACACATAGGCTGAAGAGAACCATCATTCTCATCAGGGAGCCCTTCATCAACACAGAGCCTGGACTCAGCCTGGACACAAAAGGTTAGCAAGCTCATCCCATGCCTTTAAAGGGTTAAAAAAAAATCTAAGGATGAGCCTAAGACTGAACACAAAAATATTAGCAACAAAGCAAAGAGCCAGTGTGCGGAAATGTAGACCGAAGCAGAGCACGCTTGCTTTCTCTAGAGTGAGTTGCTGAGAAGGGAGTTTTCAACTTCCAGGTTCCTAAGTCATCCAGATGAGCAGCTTCTGAAATGTATATTGTTGCTCACTTATATGGTTCACACACACACACACACACACACACACACACACACACACATACGACTTGATACACAGCTGGGTCCCTTCTCCAGACCTGCTACAAGATCAAAGAGCCCATGTGGGGATGGAGTGAGGACTGGAAGGAAAAGCTTGCCTTGCTCCAACTCCAGCTTTCTCCCTCCAAGGACAACTCTCTACTACTAATTCACACGCCAGAGATGTCTCAGATGCGTTTTCTGTTCTGGGAAGACTTGTCTATTTTGGAGAACTCTTTACATTCCTAACTTCGACTCCCAATTGTCTCGAAGTTCAACTAAACAAAAAAAAGGAAAACAAAACAAAACAAAACAAAAAACCATGTCTTTTCTAAAGAAGGGCTAATGCAAATGTCTTTCAAAGAACGTCGCTTGCGGTTGGCCAAGTGATCAACACTCCGCATTCATCCCTGAGAGAGCTGAGGGTTATCATTTCCACTGTACGGACCATGTATTTTTTTCCTCTTCTGTATCTTGGCTGGAGCCTCCACTCTGCAGGTGTCATCGCTGCAAGCGCAGAATCCAACCGCTAGCAAGTCTGTAAAGCCTAGTGTGGGATGGTGCCCAAATGGCATCTGAGGAGCCAAGTGTGCAAGCTCCTGAAGAGCACTAGGACCTGGGCCCCAGGAAAATGGAGAAAGTGCATTTCCTTGCTGGAGGGACCCCAAGAGCCTGAGGGCGGCACTGATGGGGGCACACAGTAGTAATGGAGACACTTTCTACAGTGATATGTGGATGCACAAAGCAACAGATATTGGAAGAGAAGGGAGAAGGGGACCTGTTCCTCTTGTTGCCAGAGGCCCCAAAACTCTGGAGAGATCAGTCATCAAGCCCGCTAGTCTAATACTGAATTGTTTCAAGCCCAACATATAAATGATGCCAGCTAAATTGTACTATGGATCCATCAAAATGTGGCGATTTGTGAGGGGTGTACTTTGGGGAGGAAGGGAAGAAGAAGAGAAAAGGGTGGAGGAGGAAGAGGAGGAGG
>JADRCD010190514.1:0-10433 GCA_019843815.1 Montemys delectorum
CGAGAAGGGCACAGGAAGGTGAACTCTTAGTTGCCACACCACCTTTTGACTCCGGGATCTTTCAGATGGCGTGAACCCGGTCCCTTTCCTTTCCCCGGAAGACCTTACAGTTAAGATTCATGAGTCTTCCCCCTGTATCAAATTCTTTGGTTATATTCCAAGCAAACCTAGAGAGGACTCTTTAAAGCAACCTCCAAACTGACCACGTGGTAAAATTCAGACAAATATGCATTTGTGGCACCGTCACATGTTAAGACTCAGGGAGCAACTACAGGCACAAGAGCAGGGCTCAGCATGCCGGCCTTACTAGTTGTGCAGTCCTAGGCAAGTTACTTCCTCCATGAAAGGGAAACGGTAGAACTCAGGCTGGTTAGTCTAGCTTGCCTCCTGTGCTGCTGTGATAAATGCTATGACCAAAATCAGAGGAAAGGATTCACACTTCCAGATCACAGTCCATCACTGAAGGACGTTAAGGCAGGATCAAGCAGAAGAAGAAACCACGGAGGAATGATGTTTACTAGCTCATTTACTGGCTCATGCACACTAGGTTTCTTATATGGCTCAGACCCACCTACTTAGGAATGGTGCTGCCCATAGTGGACAGCATCTTCCCACATCAATTACAAGTCAAGACAGTTTCTTACAGACATGGTCACAGACCAATCTGATCCAGACAATATTGAGATTTCTTCCCAGTGACTCCAGGTTGTATCAAGTTGACAATAAAAAATAAAAACAAACACAAGGACAAGAACATTTGTCCAAAGATTACTGCCAATAGTTGTTCTTTTCAAACCTTATACATCTAAGTTATACTAAGCTGTACTCTAAACACCAAATTATGGGCTGAAAACCATCCCTTTGCTTTGGTGGTAAAGTGTATTGGCTGCTGTTCCAGAGGATTCAGGTTCAACCTTCAGTAGCCACATGGCAGCTCACAACTGTCCCAGGAGATCTGAAACATTTTTCTGTCCTTCAGTGCACATACATACATGTAGATAAAACACCCATACACATAAAATTTTTTAAAAATTGAAAATAACAAATAATGTCCTCTAACAATATTTACCCAGCAAGTTGATTTTTTTCTTTTGTACGTCTCACCTTTTGAGTTACAGCGTGTGATGGCTTTTTAGCAGTTGCTTCAGGTAGCTTTTTCCCATTAGCAATTGTTTCCAAAACTTGTGAACTCTCCTTTGGTCTTCAGTCTAACATTTGGTATTCCAGGCCTTATCATCTAGCTACACAGCTAGAACTCTGTTGGAGACTGGTTCTAATGCTTTGATTCCATCAACAAACTGCGTGCATGTCCAAATGCTAAAGGTCCTTGTCCCCAGTTGGTTTTTGATTGATCAATAAAGACGCCAGTAGCCAATGGCTGGGCAAAGGGAGACGGGGCAGAACTCTTAGAGTTGTGTAGGCTAGGACACAGAGAGGAGATGGAGGATTGCCATGATGCTAGGAGAGATGGATAAGGTTTAGAGCTGCAGGAGATAAAGCTACCCAGCCATGTGAGAATTTGGGGATGTGGTCGATTGGGCCTAGGACAGCAGGTAGAGGATTAGAAGTGCCCAGCCATTGAGCTAGACAGATACATAGAAAATAAGCTAGTGTGTGTGTGTGTGTGTGTGTGTGTGTGTGTGTGTGTCACTCGAAGATCCAAAGATTCCTTGGGCAGGTAGCTGGAAGCTTTACCTTCAGGGAGCACAAAGCAGTGTAGCTAAAATTACCACTACAGAACTCCATAACTAGATTCACAGCATAATTCAGATTTTTCTGTTTTCCTCCATCTCTGCTTAATTCTAACCATGCCTACCATTTTCAAGCTCAGCTGAACTGTCTCATCCCTAAGATCTGCACAGTTGTCTTTATTCCATTCAATTCCCATTGTTTCAAACCCCACAGAGAGCTATGGTCATTTCCCACCCCCATCTAAACACTTCTCGTACTCTTCTTTATGTCTCTTATAACACCATAAGGACAAGAGCCAGAGCTGCCCATTGCCCCACGATAGCAGCAGGGAGATGTGAGGGTTACAACGTTAGCTTAAGTCACACTGCCACAGACTGCCTATACTGTCTTCTAAATCTCGATCTCTGGCAAGTTACCTTCATTTTAAAACCTATCCTAACTAGCATATAGATATCTTGTGAAAACTGAATGAAATATTTCATGTAAAGTGCTTAGCAAATATTTGCCACCTTTTTCCATTCATGGTAGAGATTAGATATTACAGTGTTTGCAGCCAAGCAGTCTTTGCACTGATTAACTTAACAAGTATTTATTGGGTGTTATGTTAGTCTGCTTGGGCTGCCATATCAAAATACCCTAGACCAGGTGGCTGAGAGCACATACCAGGATATCACGCTTAGAGGCTGGGATATAGAAGGCAGCTAGCTTGTTTCCTAGTGGGGGCCTCTTCAAGGCTGACAGGTGGCTGCCTTCTTCCTGAGCCCTTGCTTAGTGGAGAAAACGTTCTCTTGCTCTCTCCGTTCTTTACCACTTCCTCTTCTGCTCTGTAATCTTCCCCTTGGTCTTCCTTTCTCTGTCACTAATCCGACATTAGAGGCTTACCAGCCCTCTCGACTCCTGTCCTCAAAGCCTTATCTCTAAATTCCTCCACTTGAGAGTCAGGACTTCAACATATGCATTGTGAGAGAACAGAACTCCGTCCATATTCAGGACCTGCACATTAAGTGAATAGTCTAGGTACCCAGCACGAACAAGATAGGCAAAAGTCCCAGTTTACATCTCTTCTACTAAGATATAGTAAATAAGCATTTATTTACAAGAGTGTCCGCCAACTAGCTAGCATATGTTTATACCTTGTGGCTATATCATATTTCATGCAAAAAGGGAATTCAGTTGCCGACGGTACTGAGTTTGCTAAAGATGGCTGACCTTCACATGGAGAGAGAAACCTGGCCTGGACCATGTGCCGTCACATAAAATTATACTGATTTCTTTTTTTTAAATTTATTATGAGTGTTCATGCATATGTGCCTGCATGAGTTTAAGAGTGCACCGTGTGCATTCAGGTGCCTGTGGAGGTCACAAGGGATGTTTGAACTGCTGAAAGTGGAGTTAAGGGTGATTGCAAGCTGCTGGCAGAGGGTAATGGCACCCACTCCGGGTCCTCTGGAAAAGCAAGCAACTGCTCGTAACTATTGTACCATCTCTCAACCCTGCTTATTTTGTCCTTAGCTTTCTTAGCTTTATGTTTCCGGCTTCCCCCCCCCCCCACAGAAAACTAATATGGAGAGCAAACAGAAAGCAGTATTTGGTGTGTCTTATGGTAATGCATTTCATAGAGAAAACTGGAGCGGGCATCTGGGTAGGGATGTCTTGAGGCGGGGATAGCTGGGGTCAAAAGGCCTCTGAGGAAAGAGCTGGAGGGAAAAGGGTAGTCTCTGAGCCATGATGTGTGACTGAACAATTCGGAAGACTTCCTGGGAAGAGGGCAGAGCAAGTACTAAGGCCCCATGGCAGGAGTTTCCCAAGCATTTGTGTGAGCCAAGAAGGGCATCACATAGAGAGAGACGTTTGTGATGGAAAGCTAGCAGGAGTGGGGTACGCAAATATATGTATATATCTCCTAAATTCCACCTAATTTATTTCGGTTCTTTCAAAAGTGTAGTAGAAATTATGGAATGTTATAGCTACTTGTCATTTGATACTACTCAATCATTATGCATTAAGATGTTGCAAGAGGCCCAGCGGTAGTGGCACATGCCTTTAATCCCAGCACTTGAGAGGCAGAGGCAGAGGCAGGCAGATTTCTGAGTTCGAGACCAGCCTGGTCTACAGAGTGAGTTCAGGACAGCCTAGACTACACAGAGAAACCCTGTCTCGAAAAAACCAAAAAAAAAAAAAAAAATCAGATGTCACAAGAGAATAAGAGCAGGTAGACACTTCCTTTTTTTCTTTCAGTTCATGTTTGAAGGCTCCTACCAAGAACTGAGACTACATCTCATAATTGGTTTACTCGTCCTCAGCTGGCGAGGTAGTTACGACTTCCGAGCATTTTTTCAGGATTTAATGCTACCTTCCCAGGCGGTTGAGGCAGTCCACGGCATTTTACAACCGGCAGAAAACTCTGGAGAAGGTTAAGTCTGTTGGCTCTTCCTGAGTGCCTTGGAAAAAAGCTTTTGTGGACTTCGGTTGGGGTGTCTATTGCTGTGATAAAACAGTATGACCAAAAGCAACTGGGGGAGGAAAGAAAGGGCTTTGTCGTGGCTTATGTACAGCCCACCGTAAAGGGAAGTCAGAACAGGAACTCAAGGCAGTTACCTGGAATCAGGAACTGAAGCAGAAGCCACGGAGGAACGCTGCTCACTGGGTGGCTTTCTCATGGGGTTTTAACCTTCGGCCTAGGGCCCTGCTGGCTTCCTTCACACAGGCAGCAGCCCTGGAACCGGAAAAAAAGAGTGAGCTCCTCCAGCCAGAGCAGCAATGCTTGCAGATCCACGCGAGGACTACCTGCCCAACAATGGCGCCACCCACAGTGGGCTGGGTTCCCCCCCCCCCCCACCCCCCATCAATCATTAATCAAGAAAATGCTGGACAGACTTATTCATAGGCTATCTTATGAAGGTATTTTTTTTTCAGTCAAAATTCCCTCCTCCTACACATATCAAGGTTGTATCAAGTTGACAAAGACCAACCAGGACAGCATCTTTTCTTCTCTGACATCTTTCTAGCTACACCGGGCAGCTGATCAAAGTTGAGAGTAACTTAGACTGTTCATTGTCTCAGGTTCCTGTGGAGATTAGAGGATCCTAAAGGCAACACGACTCCTCTTGCCCCGGCGTAGCTGTCTTTCCAGAGAAGGCCACCAGGGGACTCCGCTCTGAGCCGGTGAGCTGCAGTGGCGCCCGGGCGAGCTGCGCGGCGCGCTGGGTGCATGTGGGGGCCGCATCAGAGCCGTGGCCAGCTGCATCTGGAGTCACGCGTGCTGGCCTGAAACCCCTCGCGTGGATCTGCAAGCGTCGCTGCTCGGGCTGGAGGAGCTCACTCTTTTTTTCTCCCGCTCCAGAAGCTGCTGCCGGCGTGAAGGAAGCCAGCAGGGCCCTAGGCAGAAGGTTAAAACCCCACGGTAAGAGATCCTTCCAAGAGTGGTGAGGAGGCACAGTCGCAGCTTCCCGCTCCGGATTGTGCCCAGGAGGGCCGAGGTGCGGGGCACACCTAGGGAAGATCAGTCGTGAGGACCCTAGTCCTCACCCCGCGTCCGCGAGCTTCCGGGGTTGGAGTCTGGTTTAGCCAGTGCGGGCTCCTTGGCTTCCCTCTGCCTCCGGGGACGCACTTCCCGGGCTGGAATGTGAGTCCGGTTCCCACCCAGGGGTCTGTTGCTTTGATCTGAAATACACTCCCCCTCCCGCCCGCTTCAGGGTGCAGATCTCACCCGGAGCCCATTCTGAATCTCAGATGCGGGTGGGGTGCGCGTCGGCCTGAGGCGGCGGGAAGAGAAACTTTTACAAAAGTGCCTCTGAGCAGGGGGACGCTCCTGAGCTCCTGGATCCCAGAGCAGGCTCGGCGTAGGGCTGTGTAGGGAGGGCTACCTCGCACAGTCTCGGTACGTCCTCCCCGGCTACCGATGCCTCATGAAGGGAGGTATTAAGAAAAAAAATAAATTTTGCTCAACGTTTGGACCAACAACTGTCAAACATCTGGAATTGTTGCCCCTCCCTTTCCTGCACCAGAGAAGGTGAAAACTAAACTTTCCCCTGATTTCTCCTCCCCACCACTGGACCCCCAGGATGGGGTGGTTAGTGGGAAAGAGCGGTTCCCGCCTCCTGGAGCGTGGCAGAGGCTCCAGACCACTCAGATCTCTTCCAACCCCCTTTCAGACGCTCTGGAAGTCTTCCCCGCAGAGACGGGGCGACAGAGCCATTCTCCTGTAACCCAGTGAATGGCCTTTTGTTTCTCTGCGGTTCCACTATTGTTGCGCCTCTAACATCTGCTGGGGCTCCAGCGTGGAAGGAAGTCCCTTTCGCCGCTCTCGGGGCCTTCCACGCTGGCCTTTCCGCGGGCTCGGGTCCGGGATCCCCGCTGGGGAAGGACGGCGATCCGGACCCGGCTAGGCCGCCCCACCCGGGGCTTGCGGTTAGAGGGCGGAGGGAAAGTTGTTTCTAAGACCGCCTCCGCGGCTGTTTGTGGCCCAGGGCGCATTTCTCAGATCTTATCCCCCGCGAATCTGAGACGAGAGAGCGGAGGCAAAGTTCTCGAAAGGCAGAAGGTCTGCGAGAGGGTCCAAAGGACTTCCAGGGGCGAGCTGACCGGGTGTGGAGAGCCCACAACCCGGGCGATGGCCAGGGACAGGGCACCTCATCTCTACGGAAAGTTCAGGGGTGGCAAATTTTCAAGGGCTAAGGGGCTGGCCTTTGACCACAGAAGAGTGGAGAGCAAAGCTAACCTGGGAAGGCTAAGGATTGCTTTGAAATAGAGGTGTCGTGACTAGCTGTGAAATGTTCGTGGGCTCTGACTTCACCCAAGATTCCAAGTTTAAGTCCCAAATTTCTCGCAGCGATGCCGAAAAAGCAGGCCATAACTGCGCAGTCCAAAAGGCAGATGCGATTTTCATCTGCCTGAGAACAGGTGGTTTAGGGTAGCCCCCATTTCTCCAGAGGGGGGCGCCTGTTAGACTACACAGCAGGTCGGGTTTCCCCGATTAAGGTAACTGCTTCTATCTAGAGCAGTTAGCCTGTGTGGGTGGGTTACTTATTAAACAAACTTGGCGAGAGCAAAGTCACCTCCTAAGGTCAGCAGGGACCTGGACTATTGCCCCGAGGGTCGACTAGAGGGTTTGATCTTAGACACCTGCTGAGACCTGTGCTTCTTGCCAGCCTTGTTGCCTTTGCCAGTTTCTCCTGTGGAATTCCCACCCTTACTTAGACGTCTAGGAGGTGCGGAAGCATTCTTCCCCCGCTCCTCCCCCCCCCCCATTCTAAGTTTTGACACCCTTCCTCTCCCACCTAGGGGAGAAAGAGACGCTTAAATGGAGCCACCTGTGACCTCTGTACCTCTCCAATACTCCACCCTTGCTCGGGATGGGGTCCCAGCGTGTTAAGCAAGCATTCTTACATCCCAAACCCCCCTTCAGATAGTTTTAAGTTCTGCACAGGTCTGGTTTGCCCTTAAACTTACAAAAGTACTTTGAGAGACTGTTAACTCAAGAGAGGATATATAGAAAAACTTTCTTTACGATTTCTAGATCTTGCCGGTGGGGTCCTGAAAAGGAAATCAGCAAATTCTCTGGTGTGCTCAAGACACGCTAATGATAAGGGCCCACAAGTTCGGATTTCTTTGATATTGAACAGTAGCAGCAAAGTAACAAACGACCTGCTTATGAAGTACTGCTTAGGTTCTGTTTGCTCAGGGAGTACACAGAAGACGTCTTTAAAGTTAAAGTCAGGGCTGGGCCCAGCCAAGAAGGAAAGCACAATCATTATAGAGGAGAATAAGGCTATTCAATTAAGTTAATTTTGGAACTAAAAAAGACTTATCCAGAATAATTATTGTAGGAAGAATAGAAAAGTCATAGTTAAAACGTTAAAAGCTCTCTCCTCTCTCTCTTCTCCATATACATACATATATGTATGTATGGAGATACAGATTTCTTATCCATTATTTCCCTGGAATACATGATTTCTGGAGGCACAGTAGAGTTGCTACGTTTTGACGATATTGCAGACTGCAGTACTGTCCATAGTAAGCACCAGCCAGGGCCTTGGATGCTCAGCAGTGAGTAGGAGAAGCTACACTGTACTCACTCCAAGTGCTATCGCTGTCTTCCCATTTCTGCGGTGTTAATAGGAGAAGGATGTGTTATTGTTGCCTCATTAGCACTTTGTAGAAATCAAGAGTGAGAATAAACGTTTTTTACATTGTCCATTAACATTTCTATGTTGTTTATGTTCTCTTTGGTGGGCTTGGTCTCTGATTTTTTTTTTTTTTTTTTAAGATGTACTCTATAAAAAGAGTGTGGTCGTGACTCCCGTCAAACTATCGGTCCTGATTAGAAAATGCTCAGCTTTTTTTTTGGCCAGTTCTTTCCTCTCCTCTCCATGTCCTCCTGTCCTTGAAGTTTTGGGGGTCAATTTCAGGGCCTGACGCAGCCATACATGCGCTCAGCCACTGAGCTACATCCCTGCCCCACTTTGCCAGTTCTCTTCCCTTGCACCACGGAGCAAACACAGGGCAGGGCAGGGCCGCAGCTATAATTTATAATGTAACTGCTGTCATCTCAACAGGGCTGCACAGAGGTCAGGCCAAGGTGTCAGAGAGATGAATGGAAAGTGCTGCGTCTGCTGCTTTGCAGTCCCATATCCACTGCCACGGTCCCGATCTAAAACAACCTTATTAACGAGTTTTTATTTTTATCAAATAGATTATATTCACTCATTTTAATGACTGATTTTTTTTTTTTTGCTAGTAACATAAATGCCATACTCCACAACTTTTGTTTTTAATTAAAGTTAACATTTCTGCTAACTTTTCCACTGAAATTTGTCTTTTGCTTAATATAAGACTCTCTTTGACTGTACCGCCTTGAACCTTGAACTTGAGAAGTCTTGCATCTGAAGGTAGCGTTAGCAGCATCCTGGTAATGGCTTTAGAATAAAGCATTCTTGGGGGCGTTTGAGCAGTCGCAGCTTCTATCTAAGTTCTTGCTTGAAGGTGAGTGATTCTGAAATATGATAGAGGGTGGGAAAGAAGGAGAGAATTCAGTTAGTTAGGTGCTGAATAAAAACAGAAGTTAAGTAAATAATGTAGGTAGTCTGGATTCCAAAGTGGTTTTTAAAAGATGCAAGTACAAGGTCTTATTAGAGTGCCTAATTTACTTACATGACAGTACATAGCTTTCCAACTGGGAAAATTGGCTATGAATGTAGAATTCCACAACAATATGACTTTAGACATTTACTTTAGGTGCATACACATACTGTGAGAGACTGTCACTGATTTCTATGCCTTCCCCTAGCCCCACTGCAGATCTGGGAATCCAATCCAAGTGCCTTAAGCATGTGAGACAAACTCAACGACCACCGAGCTGCATTCATAGCCTTTTTTGTACCTTTAGATATAGAAGCCAAACAAAATACTGCAGGCATGATACATGTGCTGCATAGAATCCCAGGCTCTCGGATGTTAAAGGGGGACTTAATGGTCAACTGACTCTACTATCATCTATCCAAATTTCACTATGGACCTTGACTTTTAAAGCAACAACCTTCCATTCTTTAAACTTCAAAGAAACCAAACTGACAAACGATCTCAACGTTTTGTTTTGTTTTTTTTCCTCTAGAAAAAAGATGGTTTAAAAAAAAAAAAGAAAGAAAGAAACATTTCGATTCTATAGATTGGGTATTGACTGTTAATGTGGTGAACTTTCAGAGACTAAACAACCCTGGCAGCCAGAGAGATGATTTGTTGAAATGTTACTTTTTCAAACCCTCTCCTTGTCTTCTTATTACCGTCTTGGTAACTTTCTTAGATGGTAGAGGAAAGCCAATAGAAAATGGTCAGAAGGAAGTGGCCGAGAGAGAAGATGGGAAGGAAACCTTACTCCTTTCAACCTGTGTCCAGTACTGCCTCAGTAATTTCCTGGGGTCACCCAGGTGCTGAGTAACACGGCCAGCATTGCCTCTCCTTAAAGAGATAGACGTGGTTGATGTACCAAGGTCATCAGCCTCAGAGACAGCAAACACTACAAGAAGGACCAGTCTAACTGAGGACATTGTCCCATCATACACAGCACAGCCATGCTTAAGAGGAAGGAGGAAACTAAGGAGGGAAATGTAATTCTGAAAATATACCTGATTTCATTTTGAGTAGTTTTTTGGACGTGTAAAATATAATGAAACATCTTCTTATTTCCGCTGCAACAATCTTCCAAGCACAGAAACTATATTTCTTACTTATCAGGAACTTTTTGATTCTGAAGAAATACTTGCTCAATTCCAGGTAGACTGTCAGGAAGTCCTCTGAGTGAGGCTGTTCCCTGTTCTCTTTCTCCTCGTCCAGGAAGCACTTGCGAGCTTGCCACACTTGTTCAAAAAGTCCAGATCGGATGCGTTCCCAGTGTTCCTCTGTCACCGGGGAGATGGAGCCTTTAGGACTGAAAATAGTTAGTGCCAGAGCAGATATACGATAGGAGACTGCGTTTATGTCCTTTTTCATATGCTGGATGTATGGCAGAATCTCTTTAGGAAACTTAAAATCCGTGATATCTTTTAGACATCTTAAGGGGAAGCCATTCATGACGCTGCCCAGAAGTTTCACATTTTCCAAGATGGTATGATCCAGATAAACACAATTCAGAGATTGGATGGGTGGAATGTATAGAGCCACAAGGGCCAACAGCCATAAATACTTTGGAGTCATCTCAGCCTTGGTGCTTAGTATTTTTTTTCCCTCCCGAAGGAAAAAAAAAA
>JADRCD010190515.1:0-13406 GCA_019843815.1 Montemys delectorum
GCCATCTTTAAGGCACGGCAGCAGCGCTCCACAACTGCATTGAATCTGTGGATTGCTTTTGGTAAGATGGCCATTTTTACTATATTAATCCTGCCAATCCATGAGCATGGGAGATCTTTCCATCTTCTGAGATCTTCTTTGATTTCCTTCTTCAGAGACTTGAAGTTCTTGGACAAACCATTTTTGATGCCTTGCTCTCTCTGCCTTAGTACATAAAGAGATATCACATGACAATTTGCAGGTGAGTTGTGTATGTAGAGGTGACACAAAATACGGACTCAAGTACTTTGTCAAGTCTCTAACTTCTGTAGTTTGGCCACGTTACTTTTCATTTCTGAGAATCTGAGTCTTCATGATCAAATGGAGGCAATAAATGACCTCCTTAGAAGTGGTCTTGCTTTCCTGACAGGACCTTGTGTATCCCATGCTAGCCTTGAACTAGTTATGTACCTGAGGATGTCCTTGAACTTCTAAATCTCTTAACTTTACCTCCTGAGTGCCTGAGCCAGGACTTGATGCATTTATGAACTGAACTCCATCTTCAGCCCTCAGGGAGGTCTTAAGCAGATAAAATCAGGTAACTCATGTGTGATTCTTTGCACTGTATCTGGAAGCACAGAATTGTAGGTACTTCAATGGGTCACAAAATAGAAGTGTTTCCCTGTATCCCAGTTTATTTGATTTGAGCAATTTTCATTTTTTAATGTGTTCTGATGGCTAAAAGAAGTGATCATTATTTAAATACTGACAGCAGAACTGGTAAGCCTGGCATTTTAGATATTCATTTTGTGAACTGTCACCCTAAACACAATTATAATAAATACGTAATGGTGGAAAAAGCTAATGTGTTCCATGTTGGTAATAATCAAAAACTGGGATGAGTTTAAATATCTATTTGGTAAAGAAATATTTCTAGGACAAGAAAACTCTTAAAAATAAAGAATATGCATTACCTTTATCATTAGTAAATATTCACTTGGTAGCTTGTTCATACACACACACACATACACACACACATTATTCTGACTTTCATAGAACTTTCTGTGAGCACGGTCAGTGTTTGGAGTCAGGATGAAGCCCCTCTTCAGAATGACGGGTCTTATGAAGACTTAGCTGTCAAGTAGCCAGTGGTGTTGTGAAAGGCTGTTCAGGTTTTTTTCTCTTCTGGCTTTAATTTACTTTCAGGAAGAGAGATTGCTGGCAAGGTTTAAGCAAGCATGATAAAGACTAATTAAAGAGTTGTTCCCCAAATCTCCTTGAAATTAGAGGTTGAGTCACTGAAATAATTCATATTTCATAACTTGAGATAAGCAAAACTTTGAATCTTAGCAAGAAAATTGAAGAGCTATACGGATTACTCAATTCTTTGCTGTAGAATTGGGAAATTGCATTTGGAATATAATAGAATTTGTGTCTTCAATAAAACCAAGTCAGAACAGCTTCGCATCACAGAACTGAATTAGTCTATAACTCCCTCTAATTAGTTTGGATAGTAGTATTTTTAGTCTTTAATCACATCTTTTAGTGAAGAACTCTCAAGTCCTTTAGAATAATGTCTATTGTCCTTCATCCTCTGGGGCAAAGCTGGAGAAAGTAAAGTTACCAGACAATGACAAGCAGATGATCTGCAAAGCATTTTAAAATTGTGTGGCTGATGGATTTTCCTAAAACAGAAACGTTGGAAATGTGACATTCCATAACTTCTCACACATGTTCTGAACATACATTGAATTAACGTTTCACTTCATTAAATGTGTGTTATCAGTGCAGGGCTGCACAGGCATCTTCAACTCTCATTGGTCAGGGTGCTCACAGGGGTGACACTGCTCCACATATGGGTGCTTAGAGGGGTGACAGTGATCCACTTGTGGATGCTCAGAGAGGTGACCAATGATCCTCACATGGGTATTCAGAGGGGTAATAATGTTCAACATATGGTGCTCAGAGGGGTGACAGTTCTCCACATTGGTCTACACAGGAAGAAAAGGCTGACTACTAACATGGCAGGCTTATTTTTACCCATTTCCCTGGATGAATTTTATGTTCCAAATATGTTTAAAAAATAAGAAGCCATGCTGAGAAATGAGGAGTCTTGGTTGATTAGTGTGTTTGATCTTTCCTATTTTGTTGTCATCAAAAAGTTAAGTCACAGATTTGGGGCAAACTATTTTAGTATGATTAAAAACATTCATTACCCTTTCCTCCCAAAAGCCATTCCCCTAAAGCATGGAAAAATGTTAAAAAACATATTCACATTAAAATCTAGTTCTTTTTCTAAATTGGAAAACTTGAAAGCACATTAAATTTTTTTTCCCAGTGCACAGTCATTAGAGTAATAAGGGACTTCCTGTGATGGATGTCCAGGGAGAGCCTGATCCTAAAGCATCTTTTAGTTTTCTTCTCATAGAAACATTTTGGAGATAATCAAATCACAATTGCAATAGAAAGTTTACAGAAAGTAAAAATTCATGGACACTGAGGTTGTCTTGACCTTGGAAAAATAATTCCACAGTTCCATAGTACATGAAATAGAGTTAAAAAAATACCTTTAAGAGCGTGATTGCTTAGACCTTCCTGGTGAGCTATTGGCTTTGCCTCTATCTTTGCAAATCCTCTATTCTTTCTTTATCTTCTCATTTCTGGCAACACCTTTGACACAAATGATTCAGATAAAGAAGATAAGATGTAAACAAATCTATTTTCTTAGGTGCTAAGAGTTCTGATTGAAGTTTTAACTTGGGAAAAGGTTGAAGCTCTTTGTTAGTCTAAACTTTTGATCTTCCCCTGGGCTATTCCTAGCTGTCATTAATACTCCCATCATCATTTATAAACATTATTAGAGTGCTATTAAATATTACCATTTGGAAGGCATAATGTATTTTGTTGCTAACAAAATTAAGTAAGAAGTAAGATATAGCTGTTATCTTCACTACAATCCAGCTAGGAAAGATGTTTGCCACTGTGTTTGCAGATACTATTTCTTAAAATGGTATCATCTAGTAAAAGACAAACCTCTGAAACCAGTGGGTTAACACAATTCAAAATTTTCATTCAGTCATTTGAAGTTCATAGTAACTTCTGTGATAGGCTGAATAATCCCTTCTCCCAATTCCCAGGACCTGTAAATACATCGCTTTCCATGCCAAGTGAGATGTTGAAGCTTTTATTAAGTTAAAGGGCTTGATTATATTGACTATCTGGGTAGGACATTAAAGTCATGAGGACACAAGAGAGACACAGAAGACCTGTGAGGGGTGGATAGAAATACTGGGCTGTGTAGTACTGCTGGTTTTGAGGAAAGAGGATTGCTCCTTGAGCCAAGAAATGTAAATGAACCCTAGAAGCCAGAACAGACAGAGAAACAGACTCTCTAACACTCCACAGGGGCACATCTCTAATTGACCTATTTTATAACTTTTCCCCATAGAATGACAGAAGAATAAACTAGTAGTTGGAGTCATTTGTTACAATAATAATAGGAAACCAATTTATCTTCTGTGTGCTCATTTGGTGTGTTCTGCATTAAAATTTCTACAGTCTCAAATCCATCATTTCTTCCAATGCCATGACCACTGACTTCATCCACACACATCAAAGCTATGCTTCTGGGAAGAAGGCATGGCCTGATAAAGAGCAGGTCCTGTCTTGGCAAAAGCAGCTGAGAGATAGAGCTGAGAAATGAGATGGTAGTTATCACCACTCCTCAATGTTGACACCCAAAGTTGGGTTTTAAGGAACTTTATCCCACTTTTCAAATGTTGACTATTGTAAGGGAAGTCCAACATGTTTTCTTCCTTTTCAAATGGAAGCAGAAGGTCTCTAATTATCCCAGGGTTTTTTTTTTTTTTTTTTTTTTTGAGATGAAGACAAAAAGTAATGAATAAACAAAAACACAAACGTGTATTTCCTGGCAAAGAAAACCAACTGACATATGAAAACTCAAACAATTGAAGCTCATAATAACCCATGTAGACCCTACCCTTGCCCTTTATGGGAATCAGTTTGCCTTAATGTCATGTCACTATTTTAGAGCTATGTGGGTCCCTGGGCATCAGTGTTCTAACTTTCTTCAGTGTGGATAAGATTAACACCATGAGGAACATATGAGATGATGCTAAACTTTAAAATACTGCTTTGACACATATTGACAGATGAGTTAGTTACAAATCCCAGATGATATTACCTCATTCATATTTTTGCCAATATGAAATGTTTTTATTCTTAATGAATAAATAGGTGTTATATTGGTTCCAGAAAGATGCAAAAATTGTTATATTTTGCTGAAAGCATGCCTTGTCTTGTTCCATTTGAGTTATTACATTATAAGTATATCTTAAAATTCTTCTCTTTTTTTTTTTTGAGACAGGGTTTCTCTGTGTAGCCCTGGCTGTCCTGGAACTCACTCTGTAGACCAGGCTGGCCTCGAACTCAGAAGTCTGCCTTCCTCTGCCTCCCAAGTGCTGGGATTAAAGACGTGTGCCACCACCGCCTGGGCCTAAATCTTAAAATTCTTTATATTTTATGCTACAAAATGTTGAGTATTTGCATTAAAACATTGGGAAATATAGACAATACCACACTGTAGAATTAGCACTTTTGAACTACCAGGTTCATATCCTTTCTACAGAAACATTGATCTATTGTTCCCAAAGGGTCAGGTTGAAAATTCACTCACCCATACCCAAGAAGCCATATTGAAGAAAGGTTTCCTGCAGATGTTATGATGTTTCAAGCACATGTGTTTCTCTGTCTCATTACAGTACACTCTTGTCTATCAACTGCTCATACCTGACACCCAGTTGTCATTTTCAATACCCTCCTCTCCTCTCACTTCTACAAACTTATTCTAGCAATTCTAACCAATTTTCACCCACTAAAAAAACCCTCCACCGTTGCTAGCTTATTATTGCTCTCTGCTCTGTGTTGCTTTTTATCACCTTCTTGATTGCTGATTGTACGTTGCCTTTTATTTTTGAACTTTCCCTCATTTAGGGAGCCTTTTCTGATGAAGCTGTATATGTGAGGTTCACATACCTCTGTATCCTTTCTTAGGACCATGTAGTTTGTCTTTAGAAATCATGTGTCCACTTATCAGAGAATGCATACCATGAGTGTTCTTTTGTGATTGGGTTGATATTCTCCAGGTCCATTCATTTCCCTAAGAATTTCATAAATTCATTGTTTTTAATAGCTGAATAGTACTCCATTATGTATGGAGCAGAGACTAAAGGAAGGACAATTCAGAGACTGCTCTACCTGGGAATCCTTCACATATTCATTCATCAAATCCAGACACTATTGTGGATGCCAACAAGTGCTGGATGACAAGAGCCTGAGATAGCTGTCTCCTGAGAGGCTCTGACAGTACCTGACTAATACAGAAGTAGAGGCTCACAGCCATTCAGTGGACTGAGTACAGGGTCCCCAATGAAGGAGTTAGAGAAAGGTTCTATGGAGCTGAAGGGTTTGCAGCCCCTTAGGAGGAACAACAATATGAACTAACTAGTACCCTCAGAGCTCCCAGGGACTAAAACTCCAACCAAAGAGTACACATGGTGGGACTCAAGGCTTCAGCAGCATGTGTATAGCAAAGGATGGCCAAGTCGGTCATCAGTGGGAGGAGAGGACCTTGGCCCTGTGAAGGTTCTATGCCCCAGTGTAGGGGAATGCCAGGGCCAGTAAGCAGGAGGGGGTGCGATAGTGAGCAGGGGGAGGGAGGAGGGAACAGGGGATTGTTTTAGTTTTTGTTTATTTTATTTTATTTATTTTTTATTTTATTTTATTTTTCTTTCTTTTTTTCGAGGGGAATCTGGGAAAGGAGGTATTGTAAATAAAGAAAACATCTTAAAGAAGTACATAAAGGCAAATTTTAAATAGCTAGTAATATTTATTCATTTATTGCTAATTAAACATGATTGTCATAAAAAAAGAAAGCATGTGTCACCTCTCTAACATGTCCTGTTACTTGCCTGTAGTCACCTCTCTCATGTGTCCTGTTACTTGTCTGTATTCCAGACTGTGTCCCCATGCTTAGGACCCCATCTGCCCTTCACAGGTGATTGATACATGTTGACATGTTGCTGAGTAGATTGATGAGCTACAGTAGGAAAGTATATTAATATGATCCATATCAGTTTTCGAGATTGTGTTGATGTTTTAATTTTTTATTTTTATCGAGATGCATTAATTATAGGTATCAATGCAGTTGATTATGATATTAATCACCACAATGTGTACAGTATAGTATATTGATCAACTTCAACCATTCCCACTTTTTACCTGCTATACTCTTCTCAATTTACTAATTTTTTTTTCAGTTTACTAATTTTGATTATATTTTTGGTTGATTTTTTTTAAGGTTTAATTTGCTTTGCTTGATGTGTTCTGTTTTCTTTCACTTTCACTGCAAATGACAGTTCATTCTTCTTTAAGGTTGTATAACATTCTGTCACACATGAGTATTTTATTCATTTACTCATCTGTTGACAGATACCAAAAATGCTTTTATATCTCAGTTATTGTGAATAGTGTCAATATAATCCACAATGCGCAGATATCTCTTCAACATGCTTATTTCATTGCCTTTGGATCAGAGTCAATGGTTCTCAAGCTGTGGGTCACAGCCCCTTTGGAGGTCTCATATCAGATATCCTGCACATCAGAAAGTTACATCATGATTTAAAACAGTAGCAAAATTGCAGTTATGGAGTGGCAACAAAGTAATTTTATGGTTGGGAGTCACATGATGCACTGAATGAATTAACGGGTCACAGCTTTAGGAAGATTGAGAACCACTGGATTAGATCATATTGTGTGGTAGAATCACATGGTAGGTTATATGGTAGTTCTTTGGGTAACTTACACACTATAAGTATGTCAATTTATATTCACACCACTACACAAGAAGAGTACAAGATTGGACCTGTTAACATTTCATCATGGAAGGGGAAATGCTAGTGAGCCCCACCCTTCTCTGAGTTACTAAGAATAGGAAGATACACATATTAGAACCTTACATAAGACAAAGGAAACAAAGACACTTGCTTCAGGTCACTTTGTGGCTAAGGGATGCAAAAGAAAGCTTTTTCAGTCTTTGGAAAGTGGCCCAGAGTGACAATCCTGAAAGGAAAAGATGCTGGTTACAGACTGAAAAGATGTTTGAGACAAACAAAAGAGTTCTTTCCCACTATCTGCTTTTCACTCAAGGTTCACCTGCTGAATTTTCTGACTTTGGTTTTGGGCCGAATTCCTGAGGTGGCAGGGGAGGGCTCTGACAGTCCATCTAGAATGTTCTCCAGGGGCTGCTCTTCAGTCCTCCCGGTATGCATTTGAAGATGGTGTGGTTGCAGTTGTAATAAACAGAACTGCAGCTAGCTCAGTCTGCTGCAGAAATCTGGAGACTAGAGCCATGAGGTTAATGCCTGGTGCTTACAAACACTGAGGAGACACTCTGCAAACAGCATGTGGGTTTGTCTGTGGGTCACAAGATGGATCATAATGTAAGCTACCATGGCCAGAGTAAAGGTGATGACATGCTGAACCAAAAGGAGAACAAGGCATCAACAGGGGGCTCTTGATGGCTCAGCAAATGCTGAAATTTTCTTGCTGTGTTCGAGGTACATTGTGAGTGCAAAGAGAGACTTTGCCTTGAACAAGGCCGTAAAGCTGTAGACCTCTGTAAGGGTAAATAAAATTACAAGAGTAACTATCATATAGATGTCTAGTTGGTAAAAGTTGTGGGTAACAAGTCAACCGAAGAAGAATCAAACGTGGCAGATGCTTTACTATAAGGAGAAGTGTGCCAGCGAAGAGGAGTGGAGACATGGCAAAGTCATCAAGTCCATTGTTTGCTCCTCTCATCTTTCTACTGACTTGGTTTCTGAGGGCTCCAGAATGCCCAGGTTGGCAATGTGGCCGATGGGCTGCTTCATTGTAATTCCAATTTTGTTTGGGATGAGCACAAGTGTGTGTGTCTGTGTGAGTGTGTGCGCGCACATGCGTATGCACACTCATGAGTGTCTACTGCATGTGGGTATTTATTTATTACTTTTCTATTGCTGTGATGAAACACCACAACCAAGGGAACTTAGGGAAGAAAATCTTTAATTGGGTTTAATGTCCTAAAGGGTCAGAATTCGTGGTGGTAAATGAAGGCACGGCAGCAGGAACGGCTGAGAGCTCATATCTGGATCCGCAGCAGGAGTTGGAGAGCACACTGGGAATGGGACCTCAAAGCCAGTGACACACCTCTTCCAACACAGCCACATCTTCTAATTCTTCTCAAACAGTCCCACAAGTAGTCAAACATATGAGCCTATATCTCACTTGCCAATGTAACTGGATGGCTATAAGAACCCTACGTTTCTGTTTCTTGAGTGCTGGGATTATAGGTAAGCCGTGTGCACCCAGCATTTATGTGGGTGTTGGGGATCTGCACTGTAGTCTTTATGCTTGTATGGCCAGTATTTTACCAACTGAACCTTCTCTCTAACCTCTAACTCCAAATCACAGAAATCCGGTTATGGTAACTGTGTTGAACATATATCCTTGCTGTGGGAGGTAATACATTCCAGTCGGGTAATTCAGTAAAGCTCTAGGGCTGAGAGAGTCTGTTCTGAGTGAGAAAGAACATGGTCAGATACAAATATTTTGTTCAGAGGTATTTATCCATATTTCATCACCATTAGGCATGGCTGAATTGCTCAGATATCAGTAGGATAAGTTTCCTGGGCTATAAGAAAATAATGAAGCGTCATCACAATGACATTATGATTTGATCAGAATTTCCATTTGATGCTATAGAGTTTTCTTCTTAAATGGATATTTGCACATACATTAATCATAGCTGTGTTGAAATGTCACTCTGCCATCTGTCACATTAATCAACAGGCACTCTTCTTCCTATATTTCACTTTCCTTTTGGAGGGAGCCTTTGTGGGACTGCACAGAATAATGTTAGTAAAATAACTCCCACGAGGTACAGAAGAGGAAAAATTCAGCATTGAGGTCAGCTCTGTAAATGTGCAGTAGAAACCTTAAATTCTATTTTGATGTGTACTCATCTCCCAAACGATGAAATTATCATTCTCCCCCGTACTTCATCTATTTTGAAATGCTGAGCTTGGCAAAACAAACCTGAATGCTGTAGTTCGTCCATAGCATCTCTTTAACCAGTTTAAGACGCTAAAGTTTATACTGTGCCAATCTGTGTACAGAGGAAGTGGAGCTGCACAGCACAGGGCTCCAGGTGAACTCTGTGACAGGATCTTGGATGGCTTTAAACTTAGCATAAAATTATGCCTCCTGGACATCATTTTGGTCAGGAGGAATGTACATAGTACAGTGGCATTTGTTTACGTTGGCTTTGCAGAAAGATTGATTAGGAAGTCCTGTGAGAAACACAGTGTGGTTTCATGTTAGGCCCTTACACTATACTCATTTTACAGTATTTGACTCAAAATGAAATAAATTAAAAATAGAAAACATCTGATGTATTTTTGAAACATCTTCAAAAGAATAATTTTAGAAACTTTCATTAGGGAATCTACAATAGGAATGGCTTTATGTTCAGAAACAAAGCCACACTGCTCATCTTTAAATAAAATTTCAAAATAATGCAAAGTTGTTAATTATAGGATCTGAATATAGTTGGAGAGTATCTTTTCTCTCCTCATTCTCTGGGCACACACTCTGTTTCTGGAGAGGATAAGAATTCTTTCATATATTTTCTGCTCTGGTCATGAGAGTTCCAGATTCCTGCTGGTTTCATACTAGGAAAGTAAAAGAATTGAACTTTGCTCTGGGGCCAATGATACTTGCTGCCAAACCCACTGACCTGGGTTCTGTCCTACATGATGGAAGAGTAGAACAGACTCATGCACGCTGGCCAGTGACCTACACACATGAGCCCTGCCTGGCACATTCACTCATGCACATACGTGTACAAACAATTGGAATTATGCTGAGATTTCGGGTGTGATGTCGCATTTTCCCTTTGCCACAGCTGTCTTGTGAATAAAGCTGAGGGAAGGCACTGAGAAATGGAGGCGTCAGGATGGTACCATCTGACGGGTGGCATGGTAGTCACTTTGTTTTCTGCAGCAGCAGCTGCTGGTGATGTCAGATCTTTGACTTGAGACCGTTTTACTTTACAGATCAGTGAGAGCTTGAAGGAGCTGGTAGAGTGGTTGGTGATTCTACTTACTGTGGAAATCAATGCCTGGAGCCCGAGGCCCATGGCACAGTATCTTTGTACTATCATGGGGGCTAGTTGCTGATAGCATCCTTCATTCACACACAACCTTTTTATTAAGAATGTAGCCTTGGCTGAGTACATATAATGTCAGGTTCATTGGATGTGCATTGATTTAGGATTCAGATGTGGTAGATTTAATCACAACAAAAGCTGTCTAAAACCAAGGCAATGCAAAAAGTAGATGCATAAGAAAAGCTTTTTAAGTCTCAACAGTTCATTGTTATGCTGCCTAGAAGCCAGAGTTTGTGTGTGACTCTGGCATTAGCTTGTCTTTCCTAGCTAACACAAGGGTATTGCCTCAGTGGACTACTTTGTAAACAACAGTTTTATTTTTCAAAGATTTGAGGTGCACTTATGCTTGAATTTAGCTCACATATTGTGTGTATACTGTACACAGGATATTTCATTAAATTTCCTGTATATAAAACATGTTTGACATAAGGAATATTTCTTGAAAGAGTTTTTGGTGTAAAAGAGAATTTGAGATGCTTAAAAATAATATCTGGAAGAATAACACACACACACACACACACATGTAAGATTAGCTATGTGAATTTATAGTTTCATATAACAAAGCTGCTCAAAATGCCATGCTTTGACATGACTTATATGTTTCTTTAGATGCATTACCTGTAACCTGTTAGCAAAGCCTGGATGTACATACACAGGCATGTATTTACATCAGTAGCATATGCAAACATGTATCTGTTCCATGCCTGGAGTGAAGTTGTGCGTGATGGAGGGGAATCCAGAAATTATTCTCTGTCCTATCGTTTCTGTGCCATCCTGGGCTTACCATCAGATGTCTCTGGGCATTGAAAGTTGAATACAGAGATTCATCTCCCAGGGAAAGGATTGTTCTCTAGCTCCAATGATTGCTATGGGAAACACATTTTTGGAAGTGATAAAGCTACACACAGTAGCTCTAAGGAATTATGTCTTTGATTTAAAATATGTTATCTAATTCTTATGTGGACAATTTAAGTATTATGAAGGCTAGTTGCTTTATGATGATAAAATGTTCTGCTTTGCTTTGTACAGATTAAAAAGGCGTAAGTGTTTTTAATTGCTCTTAGTTCTCCATGGCCTACTCATTCTCACTCTTAATGGCTCCACATGGATGAAGTTAATTTGCTTCCCATCCAATGTCATAGTGTGTCTCTTTGATATACTTTCAGAAATTTTTGACAAAGCTTAAGATGTACAGAGACTTTTCTTATGTACATATTAATAACTAATTACAAGTATGACCCAAATTTTAGGGTATTTATGTCCTGGCTCATTCCCAAAGTATAATCATATGTAGTTTTCAAATAATGGCCAAGGTATGAGACTCAGTGAAATAAAATTAATTTTTATAAATAAAAAGATTTATTAGTTTTAGGTCAAGGACAACTCCTTACTAACTCTGATTTAATGTCCAGATTTGGCTGAGTGAGAAGTTCCCCTGTGAATTGAGGACATGGTCACCTCCATTTCTGGTATTCTTTGAACTATACTTCATCTTTGCTGATTGAATGGATGGGAAGACTGAACAGTATCAGTAGAGTGCTTCGTGGGCTCTATTTTTAAAATTTTATATATGTATTATGCTTTTAGATTCTTTAAAGAAAAAATAATTTCTTTCCTTTTTGATGCCCCAGAGATTTAACAAGATGGTGGAGGCCTGTGAAATAAAGCCAGATGTCAGCTGGGAGAGTAGTAAGTAGGCCAACTAGTAGCTGTGGGTGTAAAGTCTCCTTCTGGACCTCAGTCTTGAGATGGTGATAAAACACTCAGGGGTAAAGTGCTGCTGTCTAATTAACACAGAGACCCACAACTGCTCAATGTTCAGAGAATAAGTGACTTTGGAGTTCTCAGCCATAATTGGATTCTATTTCACACCCTCCCTCCTCTCAAGGCTCAGATCTATGCAGAAGATGGGGAGGAAAGACACAATAGCCAGAAGTGGTGGATGACCTCACAGAAACAGAATTTGTCAGATGCAATAGGGCAGATGCACACAGGAACTCATATGATACATAAGACTTATACGAGCTGAAGCCAAACAAAATCCCAGTGTGGAGGAGGGCAGATCAGAAGTTAGTCCCACCCCTAGTTGAGGAGTTGTTGGCATTTTGTTGCTGTCAGGAAAGAGAAGCTTTTTGTTGTTATTGTTTTTTTTTTGTTGTTGTTGCTGTTGTTTTTTGTTCTTAATGAAACAACACCTCGTCTCTTAATTTTACTGTAGGGGAAGCCTCATGCCTAGGAGTAATCAGCCAACACAAATTGGCCTCAGTGGGAGGGAGGTGAGGACACAATATGAAGTTGGGTGGGTAGGGAGGTAGATTATATGGGAGGAGTTGAAGGGACATGACATTTTCAAAGAATAAAAACATTATGAAACTAGAAGAGTGCTATTGCATCTGTTGTGTTCTGGAGTGAATTGAAAGCATCCTTCCTTAAAAGGGGCTAAATTAACAAAAAGAGATAATTCATTGCAGTAGATTGTTAGGAAAGTGGTCCCTGTCTTTAATCTGAAGGATAAACTATAGTAGATGAGAAGAGATGGCTAATAAAGGCAGAGAATTTTCAGAAGTGAGTCTATGGAATAAAACAAATATTAATTTTCCTCTAGGGGGAAGCTTTCAAACTTTTTTCAGCAATGAGACTCATTATTCCATATTCAAGTTTCCAGGGATACTTGAATCCATCACTATCCCCTAAATTAGTGAAAAATAGAGTGACTGAAATTTGGAGTGAGGCGGAGGGAAGTCCCATCTCATTGCTACCTCTCTGATGGCCTTTAGGCCACATCTTGGAGCATGAGATGGTCACAGGTAGTGGCTTAGAAACAGTTCTCCATGTCATAAAAGGAAAACATATGCTTAGATTGACAAAGCCATACTAGCTTAGAGCTAAATCTATCTGTATCTTAGTGTCAACTTGTCTTTTAAGTTTTTTTTTTTTTTATCATGAAAAGTCTGTTTTGGGGCTGGAGAGATGGCTCAGTGGTTAAGAGCACTGACCGCTCTTCCAGAGGTCCTGAGTTCAATTCCCAGCAACCACGTGGTGGCTTACAATCATCTGTAAGGAGATCCAATGCCCTCTTCTGGTGTGTCTGAAGATAGCAACAGTGTACTCACATACAATAAATAAACCTTAAAAAAAA
>JADRCD010190516.1:0-10441 GCA_019843815.1 Montemys delectorum
CTGTGTTCTTCTTTCTATACTTTCTTCCTATATCTCTGATCTCCAGACCTGGCTATACATTAATCCTCAGAATCCTTAAAGAATTAATTATATTATAGTTGACCTCATAGAACATAGCTCACCCACTTTGTAAATAAATAAAATTGATTCATTTGTGTGCTCTTATACCATATAAACTTTAAGAATTTTATTTTCATTTATTAATTATAATAATTAACAACTCAATTTTTACTAAAAATATATATTCAGATTCTTAAATTTAAAAAAGGGAGATGTTAGCTATCTTTAAATTGTTTTTTCTTTCTTTCAATCTAAGAGAAGTTTAGATACTTGTGATTATATTGTATTTGGAGAATCTTTTAAATATACATTTATTTTTAGTTTTGACAATCAATTCCTTAACCTCTGCTTTCCTTTTGGGGGAAAATCTAATTTTTGATTCTAAATCCTTCTGTAAATAAATATTACTTTTGTAAGTCACAAACTATGTTGCAATCAATGGAATTTGAGTGTTGCGTAATGTAAAAGCATTTTTTTCTGTCAATCAACTGTCTAAGGAACTCCTTCATGTACTAATCTGAACTAAATTTTCTAGTCACATCAAACATTTATATAGTGCAGAGTTTGATGATATAAACTTATGTTATATTTCCAGTGTTGAAGAGATTGAAATGACTTCATTAACTTCAGCAATTGGCAGTTTATGACTCACCTATAAATAGTAATCTATTATCTGAATCTAAATAGTTCTCTATAGTAATGGTAAAAGTTGAGGACTGTTGACACTGTACGGAAATTCAGATGAGTGACCTATTCTTTGTGGAAAGAGTGAGAGGAAGAGAGGGTTATTTGAATAATCTTTGCTCTTATATATATATGATTTCTACTGAGTCTACTCTATGTTTACCTGGTCAAGAATTGGGCCATTAAATAAATTTTAAGGTACAAATATAACTCTAAAATTAGTTTGCTTTGTTTACTTTTGTTTTTATTTTTGTATTGATTGTAGATTTAGCAGATATCTATTGCTAGCAAGAAAGAAATGGAATCAACAGGAACAACTGAATCAACATGACTCTTTTCATGGTGGGTTTTAGTTTAAAATCCTTAGAAATTCTTTAATACTATAAATTGAACATTAAATGTACAAAACTTTCAGTTTAGACTACTCTTTTGAATTTATACCTACACTACAAAACAAACAAACAAACAAGCAAAAATCACTTTGAATGGAGTAATATTTTAAGCTATGTGTTGTGTCCAGAATGCTGGTAATTAAAATTGCCCTGCATAGAGATAGAGGAAGTATGAAACTGGATGTGAAGGGGAGAAGACACTGATGGTAAGTTTTAGACTGTGTTTCCAGGATGGAAAAAAAAATGGTAGTTTGGGTTATGATTACTAAAATTCAAAGTTTGTGTTTTGTTTTGGAAGGCAGAAAAACAGTAGGTTATCTGTAATTTTATCTTCAGTTAAGCATTTGAAAATGGAAATTGATGCCAAAATATAGTGCAAAGGAAGGAAAATATCACATTTCAATAAATTACATAGTTACCTATATTCTGACAATTATGTCTGAGATATATAATAGTTAATATATATTGCCTTTGGTAAGATGGCCATTTTAACTATATTAATCCTGCCAATCCATGAGCATGGGAGATCTTTCCATCTTCTGAGATCTTCTTTGATTTCCTTCTTCAGAGACTTGAAGTTCTTGTCAAACAGATCTTTTACTTGCTGGTGGGATTGCAAACTGGTAAACCACTCTGGAAATCAGTGTGGTGGTTCCTCCAGAAATTGGACATAGTTCTACCAAGGACCCAGCTAGACCACTCCTGGTCATATACCCAGAAGATGCTCCAACATGTAATAAGGACACATGCTCCATCATGTTCATAGCAGCCTTATTTATCCAGAAACTGGAAACAACCCAGATGTCCCTCAACAGAGGAATGGATACAGAAAGTGTGGTACATCTACACAATGGAGTACTACTCAGCTATTAAAAACAATGAATTTATGAAATTCTTAGGGAAATGGATGGATCTGGAGAGTATCATCCTGAGTGAGGTAACCCAATCACAAAAGAACACACATGGTATGCATTCTCTGATAAATGGTTATTAGCCCAGAAGATTGGTATACAGGAAGAACAACCCACAAACCACAAGCAACTTAAGAAGAAGGAAGACCAAAAGGTGGACATTTCATTCCTTCCTAAAAAAGAGAACCAAATACCCACAGAAGGAGTGGCAGAGATTAACTATGGAGCAGAGACTGAAGGAAGGATAAGCATATAGCTATCTCCTAAGAGGCTCTGACAATACCTGACCAATACAGATGTAGAGGCTCACAGCCATTCATTGAACTGAGTACATGGTCCCCAGTGAAGGAGTTAGAAAAAGGATCTATGGAGCTGAAGGGTTTGCAGCCCCTTAGGACGAACAACAATTACCAACTAGTACCCTCAGAGCTCCCAGGGACCCAACCACCAATCAAGGACTATACATGGTGGGACTGAATGTTCTGGAAGCATGTGTATAGTAGAAGATTGCAAATTTGATCATCAATAGGAGGAAAGGACCTTGGCCTTGTGAAGGTTTTGTGCCCCAGTGTCGGGGAGTGCCAGGGCCAATAAGTGGGAGAGGGTGGGGTGGCAGGCATGGGGAGGGGGGAGGCAAAAGGGTTTTTTTCTTCTTGGTTTTGTTTGTTTGTTTGTTTGTTTGTTTGTTTTTTGGTGGGGAACCTGGGAAAGGAGAAATTTACATGTAAATAAAGAAAATATCTAAAAAAAAAAAAAAAAAAAAAAGAAATGAACTTGTTTTTTGGAGCAAAGTCAAATGTCCAAACCATATACACCTATGTTCAAATTGTTGCTAATAAAACCTAGGCATCTCTTTAAAACACAAACAAACAAAAAAAACAAAACAAAAAAATACAAAAAGAAAGAGATAAAACAATGGCAGTTGTATAACCAAATACTTTTCTACTCCAAGGTGAATTAGAAAGTGCCAGAAGTGTAAAAAATTAGTGTGGATATATTCAGTAACAAAATATAAAGATCATGGGAAGTGGTGGTGCATGCCTTTAATCCCAGGACTTGGGAGGCAGAGGTAGGCAGATTTCTGAGTTTGAAGCCAGCCTGTTCTACAGAGTGAGTTCCAGGACAGCCGGGACTACACAGAGAAACCTGTCTCCAAAAAACAAAAATAAATAAATAAGTAAATAAATAGATAATAAAATAATAAAGATAATATATAATAAAATAGTCTTTGTAAATAGAGGGCAGAATCCCTAAACAGGAGAGAATTCTGCCCTACAACTATCAATAAGTAAAGGATTTATCCCTTAAGTTTCTCACTGAATCAAGAAAATAAAGGAACTGAGGATGTAAGTAATGAAACAATTGCCACTGTCAGAATCTTTGGAGAATCCATGCCAAAGATGGAGTCATAAATATAAAGGGATATAGGTCAGCATCTTTGCTTATTAAAATCATAGTTGGAATTTTGTCAGGCAGTAAATACAGATGAAAGTGAGCTATGTGTTTTGATTGCATTAAATAGTAAATTATTGTGACTGTATGTATTTATGTTTCCATATCGAATACATTAGAGCCATAAGAATTGTATTAGACTCAGAGGAGTGTCAGATTAGATGGAAATATTAAGAGGTAATCTTAGGAGTTGGGATGCTAGCTTGGAGTTAGGATTTTAGTCCAACTTTAGTTACATGGTGAGATTGAGTATAGCCTGGACCTGGGCTTATTTAAAAACAAACAAAAAAAAATGTCAAGTACTTTAACAAGAATTTTTCAATTGCTTCTTGGCCTTTTGGCTAAGATTAAGTGAAGAATTTTTCAGAGTAGAGTTGTAGGAAAAACAAGGTATGTTTATGGATCTGAGATAAGATATATAAAAAGAATATGTATATACACACATATATGTGTGTATGTGTATCTAAATGAATGTCACAATGATTGAAGCTGCATTTTATGCAAAATACATTAGAATTAAAAAGAAGGAGCTTATTCAGAATAAAGTGTACATTGTATATTGATTTCATAATATAAAGTTTGCTAAATATGTTAACAATATAGATTTTAACAGAGGACTTAAATTACTGCTCCTCAATCCATAAAAGCTAATGTTATGCCAGAATTTCCATTTTTTGAAATACTGGATGAATAATTTCCATTAAGTTAATATTGATATAAAGTTAAACAATTCAGAAAAAAATGGAGACATAGCACACAGTTCACAAGTTTCATAAACCACCAAATATTTGCAAGATGATAAACTTTCATAAGTTTCATAAACCACCAAATATTTGCAAGATGATAAACTTTCATTAATTAAAAATTTATGTTGAATTTATTTCACTTTAACTTGTTTTTTAAGTTTGTTTACTAACAATTGTCTTAATTGTAAGCATTACTCTTTAAAGTGATTGTTAATAAAGTGTAATTAGTACATGATAAAATTTTACAATCATTATTATTGTGACCATTATCTTGCAGAAAATGCTCACTGCTTTTAAATTTCATCTAAAATGTAAGTTTCTCTTATCTGTGCAAAAATAAACACATTTATTTAAATATAAATGACAAATACTTAAAACTACAAATAAGTGTACTAATTTGGTTTACTGACCTTAAATTCTTGAAAAGTAGATATTCTATTTAAAACCACTAACTTTGAATTTTCAATAATAGCAGCAATTAAATATGGAGTATATATTATGTACTGAACAAGATCCTAAGACTAATATGCTAAAAAATTTGGTTACCTATTACTTCATTATCTGTTTTGGTACTTTGTTTTCTTTTATGGTTTTGATCTTCATAATTGGCATGTATTTTATTTTAACAAAATTATATTATGTTCTTCCTTACTTTTCCTCTCTGCTATCCTTCCTATAAAGTACTGATCTTTCATTTATATCACTAAATTAGGAATAAGGACTTTCACCTTCACTCTTGTACAAAAGTAAATATTGCCAAGTACATAAGATTTTTTTAAAGATTTTTATTTTATTTAATGTATATTAGCATGCACTCAAAGATATGTTTGTGTAATCCAGGCATACTACATGTCTGCAGAGGTCAAAGATGATGTAGAGTCCTTTGAAAGTAAAGTTATAAATGACTATATGCTGCTGTTATAAATCACATCTGCAACTTCTGAAGCAAGTATTCTTAACGGTTCAGTCATGTATACAGCATAATGACATACTATGCGTTAAAATTCATATATTTTTCAGTGATTCCTTACTTCTCACCACTGGTCTCATATTTGTGATTATATTGGTCCACTGTGTTTGGTTAAAGCTAAGTGAGGTATGTCATATACACGGATCATAAATACTCCATGTTTTTAGCACACTTATGGATGACATATAATTCACAATGTATTGAATTATATAAGAAGTGTATTTCTGGAAATTCTCTTAATTCTTTTCAAATAGTGAACAAGAAGTACTGAAAACAAATGAAAATTTAGCTGAACATTGGCACATATAATACTGGAGTTTTAAGCACAGTGTAAGTACCCAGATGTCAATATTCTATATATTTAAGAAATGGAAGGTAGGTTGATTTAGATGAAGAGATTGTGCATAAGAAAATATAATACAGCCAATAAGACTGCAACGATGGGTTCTAGGCTACATAACATGTTATGATCTTAGAAAATATACTTCATAAAATGATTGAAAGGTAAAATTAATATTAGTAACAGCTCAGAATTTAAAGTGGATCAATCTGATATAGTAACACACTTCTGAACTTCTAACACTTTGAAGTAAATGTGGAAGAACAAGAGATTAAGGCCAGTTGCAGCTACCGAAACAGAGTGAGTTGTTCAAGGCCATCTTGCTGTATTCATGAATATGCTTCAAAATAAACAGAAGAATTTCAGCCCAATACTCCTATGCCAACTGGGTTGAAGGTTCTTTCCCTCAATAATAAAGTTTAGCTCTGGTTCACTGATAATCAACCAATTTTTCAGATCACCCTCAGAGTACAAATGATTTTGATAATGGATGTTAAGTACTGGATTCTTCATTCTATTTTTAAATTATCTTCACTAACAAAACCTAATGAACCATGTAGTATTTAAGAATGAATAAAGTATAAAATATTATAAAAGAATTGTTTTCAATATCTGTAAAAAATCATCTAGCTGGGTTTGATGATTGTATATGGGAAGGACCCCCAGGTTGGGCAGTCTCTGGATTGTCCTTCCTTCAGTTTCTGCTCCACACTTTGTCTCTGCAACTACTTCCATGGGTATTTTGTTCCCTCTTCTAAGAAGGATCTAAGTATCCATACTTTGGTCTTCCTTCTTGAGTTTCTTGTAGTTTGTGGTCTGTATCTTGAGTATTCTAAGCTTTTGGAGTAATATCCACTTATCAATGAGTGCATACCAGTGTGTTCTTTGTGATTGAGTTATCTCACTCAGGATGATATTCTCCAGATCCATCCATTTGCCTAAGAATTTCATACACTAATTGTTTTTAATAGCTGAGTAGTATACCATTGTGTAAAGGTATCAATTCTGTATCCATTCCTTTGTTGAGGGACATCTGGCTTGTTTCCAGATTCTGGCTATTATAAATAAGGCTTCTATGAATATAGTGGAGCATGTGTCCTTATTACATATTGGAGCATCTTCTGGGTATATGCTCAGGAGTCGTATTGGTGGGTGCTCAGGTAGTATGATATCCAGTTTTCTGAGGGACTGCTAAACTGATTTCCAGAATGGTTGTACCAGCTTGCAGTCCTACCAGCAATTGAGGAGTGTTGCTCTTTCTCCACAACCTCCCCAGCATCTGCTGTCACCTTAGTTTTTGATCTTAGCCATTCTGACTGATGTGAGGTGGAATCCAGCAAGTGCTGGCTGACAGGAGCCTGATATAGCTGTCTCCTGAGAGGCTCTGCCAGTGCCCAGCTATTGAAGTAGAGTCTCAGAGCCATCCATTGGACTGAGTACAGGTGGGGCATGTGGTGGCATGTGGCCCTGCATGAAAATATTTATTTGACTTCTTTTCAATTTGTATCCCTTTGATCTCCTTTTGTTGTCTAATTGCTCTGGATAGAACTTCAAGTACAATACTGAATAGGTAATGAGAGAGGGGGCAGCCTTGTCTAGACCTTGATATTAGCGGGATTGCTTCAAGTTTCTCTCCATTTAGTTTAATGTTGACTACTGTTTTGCTGTATATTGCTTTTACTATGTTTAGGTGTTGGCCTCGAATTCCTGCTATTTCAAGACTTTTATCATGAAGGGGTGTTAGATTTTGTCAAATGCTTTCTCAGAATCTAATAAAATGATCATATGGTTTTTTTCCTTTGAGTTTGTTTATATAGTGGATTATGTTGATTGATTTTCATATATTGAAACAAGTCTACTTGATCATGATGGATGATCATTTTGATGTGTACTTTTATTCCATTTGTGAGAATTTTATTGAGTATTTTTGCATCAATATTCATAAGGGAAATTTGTCTGAAGTTCTCTTTCTTTGTTGGTTCTTCAGTTGGTTTAGGTATAAGAGTAATTGTGGCTTCATAGAATGAATTGGGTAGAGTATCTTCTATTTCTATTTTGTGGAATAGTTTGAGGAGTGTGGTTTAGGTCTTCTTTGAAGGTCTGATAAAACTCTGCACTAAACCCATCTGTTCCTGGGTTTTTTTGGTTAGAAGACTATTAATGATTGTTTCTATTTCTTAGGGGATATGGGACAGTTAGATAGTTTATCTGATCTTGATTTAACTTTGCTACCTCATATCTGTCTAGGAAACTGTCCATTTCATCCAGGTTTTCCAGTTTTGTTGAGTATACACTTTTGTAGTAGGATTTAAAGGTGTTTTTTATTTCCTCAGTTTCTATTGTTATGTCTCCCTTTTCATTTCTGATTTTGTTAATTAGGATACTATCTGTGTGATCTCTAATTAATCTGGCTAAGGGTTTATCTATTTTGTAGATAATCTCAAAGAAACAGCTCCTGGTTTAGTTTATTCTTTGCATAATTCTTTTTGTTTGTACTTGGTTGATTTCAGCCTTGAGTTTGATTATTTCCAGCTGTCAAATCCTTTTGTGTGAGTTTGCTTCTTTTTGTTCTGGAGCTTTCAGATGTGCAATCAAACTGCTAGTCTATGATCTCTCTAGTTTCTTTTTGGAGGCACTCAGAGCTATGAGTTTTCCTCTTAGGACTGTTTTCATTTTTGTCCCATAAGATTGGGTATTCTGTGGCTTCATTTTCATTAAACTCTAAAAACTCTTTAGCACAGAGTCCCCCAATGAAGGAGATAGAGAGAGGACCCATGGAGCTGAAGGGTTTGCAGCCCCTTAGGATGAAGAACAATTTGGACTAACTAGTACCCTCAGAACTCCCAGGGACTAAACCACCAACCAAAGAGTACACATGGTGGGACTAATGGCTCCAGCAGCATAAGTAGCAGAGGATGGCCTAGTCAGTCATCAATGGGAGGAGAGGCCCTTGGTCCTGTGATGGTTCTATGCCCCAGTGTAGGGGAATGCCAGGGCCAGAAAGTGGGAGAAGGTGGTTTGGTGAGCCGGGGAATGGGGGAGGGAACAGTTTTTTTTTAATTTTATTAATTTTTTTATTATTTTTCTTTTTTTGGAGGGGAAACCAGGAAAGGAGATATCATTTGACACATAAATAAAGAAAAGATCTAATTGAGAAACAACAAAAAGTCTTTAATTTCTTTATTTCTTCCTTCACCAAGTTATCATTGAGTAGCATGTTGTTCAGTTTCCACATGTATATGGGCTTTCTAAATTTTATGTTGTTATTGAGGACCAGCCCTAGTCCATGGTAATCTGATAGGATGCATGGAATCACTCCATTCTCATTATATCTTTTGAGGCCTGTTTTGTGATAGATCATATGGTCCGATTTGGAGAAGGTACCATGAGGTGCTAAGAAGAAGGTATATACTTATGTTTTAGGATAAAAATGTTCTATAAATATCTGGTTAATCCATTTGTTTTATAACTTTTGTTAATTTCACTGTGTCTCTGTTTAGTTTCTCTTTCCATGCTTTGTCCATTGATGAGAATGGGGAGTAGGCGTCTCCCACAATTATTTTGTATGATGCAATGCGTGCTTTGAGCTTTAGTAAAGTTTCTATTATGAATGTGGATGCTGTTGCATTTGGAGCATAGATGTCCAGAATTGAGAATTTATCTTGGTAGATTTTATCTTTGATGTGTATGAAATATCCCTCCTTATCTTTTTTGATCACTTTAGGTTGAAAGTCAATTTTACTCGATATTAGAATGACTACTCTAGCTTGTTTCTTGGGACCATTTGCTTGGAAAATTGTTTTCCAGCCTTTTATTCTGAAGTCTTTGTCACTGATGTCGGTTTCCTGTAAGCAGCAAAATGTTTGATCCTGTTTACATAATCAGTCTGTTAGTCTATGTCTTTTTATTGGGGAATTGAATCCATTGATATTAATAGATATTAAGGAAAAGTAAATGTGGCTTCCTGTTATTTTTGTTGTTAGAGATGGAATTCTGTCCACATGGCTATCTTCTTTTAGTTTTGTTGAAAGATTAATTTCTTGCTTTTTCTAGGGTGCAGTTTCCCTCCTTGTGTTGGAGCTCTCCATTTATTATCCTTTGAAGGGCTGAATTTGTAGAAAGATATTGTGTAAATTTGGTTTTGTCATGGAATACGTTGGTATCTCCATGTATGATAATTGAGAGTTTTGCTGGGTATAGCAGCCTGGGGTGGCATTTGTGTTCTCTTAGGGTCTGTATGGCATTAGTCCAGGGCTTTCATAGTCTCTGACGAGAGGTCTGGTGTAATTCTGATAGATCTGCCTTTATATGTTACTTGACCTTTTCCCCTTACTGCTTTTAATATTCTTTCCTTGTTTTGTGCATTTGGTGTTTTGATTATTATGTGACAGGAGGAATTTCTTTTCTGGTCCAAAGTATTTGGAGTCTGTAGGCTTCTTATATGTTTGTGGGATCTCTTTCTTTAGGTTAGGGAAGTTTACTTCTATAATTTTGTTGAAGATATTTACTGGCCTTTTAAGTTGAAAATCTCCAGTCTCTTCTCTACCTACTATCCTTAGGTTTGGTCTTCTCATTGTGTCCTGTATTTTCTGGATGTTTTGAGTTAGAATCTTTTTGCATTTTGCATTTTCTTTGGTTGTTGTTTCAATGTTTTCTATGGTATCTTCTGCCCCTGAGATTCTCTCTTCTATCTCTTGTACTCTGTTGGTGATGCTTGCATCTATGACTCCTGACTTTTTTCCTAAGTTTTTTTTTATCTCCAGACATCTCTCCCTTTGTGATTTCTTTCCTTTTTGTTGTGTGCTTTTATTATTATTTTCTTAGATATTTTCTTTATTTACATGTCAAATGATATCTCCTTTCCTGGCTTCCTCTCTGAAAAAAAA
>JADRCD010190519.1:0-14315 GCA_019843815.1 Montemys delectorum
CTAACAGGATCTCTATACCTGAGACTCTAGCGCCATCTCAGGCAGCCCTTGGGTACCGCTCCTGTACTCTGGACCAGATCTTTCCACCATCCATCAGCAAATCCTACTGACTCCATAGTTAAGATCTGTCCTGCCCCAATGCCCCAACCCAACCAGAGACCAGCTCTGCCCAGCTGACAACCAAGGCGTTGTGACAGGCCCCCAGCTCCCCTGCACACTGCACAGCTCTGTGGTCAGTTCTTAAAGCACCAGGCAAGGCTTCTTTTTTGTAAAGGTGTTCAGATGTATCACTGTTCCCTGTCTCTGTAAGAAGAGCGACAACTCCATAAGGACAAGACCTTCATTTCACACACTGCCTTCTTGAATGGCCATCCCTGACGGCCTCAGAGAAGGAAATGGGGACCACATCTTGGCTTATTTTTGCTAAATACTATGGCAGAGATAGGCCACAATGGTCAGTTAGCAAGCCATGAGTGTCTGCCACTACCTTTCTTTTTCATTACAGAGGGTTGCTGACAGCCTCTCTGGCAGCCTCTCCTGAGTGTCTCACCTGCACTATCTAAGCCAGCCTGTGAGATAATACAATGTTATTCACACTCTTCTGAGTGTCTCACCTGCACTACTAAGCCAGCCTGTGAGATAATACAATGTTATTCACCCAGACACCTCCCAGACATGCTGCAGAGTCCCCAGACCCAAGCTCCAAGTCTCTTGGTTCTCCAATTACAAAGCCAGCAGCCAAGTCAACAAAGGAACCGCACCTCCCAGGCCTTCCTAACCCCTCCTGCTCCTTCTCCCTTCTCATTTTAAGCATTTACCGTGTCCGATGTGAGTAATCAGTGTTAGCCCCCTCGGCCACCACTCCTGTTCCACACATGGCTGACACGAGGCCCTGGGTGCGATGCTATGATGAAAGATGACCAGGGCGGCCACCGAGTAGGACCATGGCTCTGAGATGATCTTACAAAGTCCACCCAGGGTCACGGCTGCTGTCACTGTCACTGCAACTTCTCTGGAATATTCCTCCAGCCACTTACTCAAACAACTGCTCATCCCTCCATAGTTAGCTCAAATGTCACCTTTCTGTCTCCTATTAATAATGACGGCTCTTCCCTTGTCCTCAAATTTATATGGCACTGACTTCTACTACAGCATCTCAAACTCTTCAATTTGGTTTCATTTGCTCATTTGTCATCTCCCAACCAGATGTCAAAATCCTTATGGGAACGTCACAGACAGTGTCATGGTCCCCAGAGATGCTCGCACCCCACTAAAGAATCTGTGAGCAGACTGTGCTGTAGTAGAAAGGACTTTACAGAAATGGTGAAAATGGAGCTTACAGATGACCTGGGTTGTCAAGGTGGGTAATCAGAGTGACGTGGTAAAGGGGTCTTCCCAGTATGAGAAGGACCTGGCTAGGATGTAGACCCCACCCACATAGGCGAGAACCAGAGGGGCACACCTAGAAGCCTGAGCTAACCACTGGCAAGGGGACAGCTCATTCCTCCAACTGCGCAAGCAGGGAAGCCTGTTCGCAGTGTGAGTGTGCACAGAGGCAGGTCCTCCACACAGCACAGCGGGGCCTCTGACTCACACAACTCTAACATAATGTATGCAGGGTCTTCAGACAGTGAACTGCTGTGATCGGCCCTGCTGACCACAGGGTAGAAATGGTGTTTCTGTTTTAAGGACACAGAAGGTGGACAGCAAGGAGTGAATGGAGTTTTGGGAACAAAGTCAGGGCAGAGTGTTTATATTTGAGCATTCCCCACAAAGACACACAGCCACAGTACTGGGGTTCAGACAGTCCAGCCATGGGGCACTCTCAACATACCAAGGTGGTGCACATCTCTAATCAACCAAGGTCAAGGGTGAGCAAACAACTGTAAAATGTTAACTGACCCTGCTTTAAAAGCTACCAAGCAAAGGAGGGTCAAGTGTGTGTGTGCCTGGACAGCCAGCTCCAGAGAGACATCTTTCATCGCTAAACTGCCCTGCACATGCTTCAACAGTATGTTAGTTAGTTACACCCTTGACACACCGTAGGTGGGTATGAAAGCAGCCAGAAGAAGGGCATTACAAGGAAAGAGCGACTCACATGTGAGACAGAGCACAAGGTGGAGTAGCCATCCAGCCACTCAACAGGACCCCTCCCCCCCCCAAGGCCTGACAAGGAAACCCTGAGGAAGGAAGTGACAGAAGCCAGGCTGCTCCAAGTAAATCAGGGGCAAAGAACACCAGAAGAAAGACTAAGAAAGGATGGACGACCATCAGTTCAGGAGAGGCGTGGGCTTTGGGTGCTTGCACACAGAGAGACCTATCCTCTCCTTAACTGCCCGCAGGCAGGGCTCCTGACACCTTCTCCACAAAATGACCCTCCGAGGCATGGAAATGCACTCACAGTCCTCGAGTCCTGAAGGTGGCTCAATGGTCTGTCTCCTCCACACACAAGGCGGTGGACAGCGGTGGACTCTGTGAGGCATCTGTGCTCCTAGCACCTCATCCATTTTTGCATCAACACACAACTCCTTGTCACTCCCCAGAGGGCCAGTTGTGTTTGCAAAGACTCGCTACATGAGATGGAAAACATCTCTCCAGGTAAAAGGCAAGGCTAGACAGCTTCTTTTCCTTACCAGAAGCCTCCTGCCTGTCAGAACAGAATACTCCTGCAGGAAGGGGGGGGGGGGGGGGGGGGGGGGGGGGGGGAGGTTCCTCTCCTTGTTGGTGTCACTCAGCCATGAAGCATGAAGCAGACTGCATAAAAGGCCAGTGAGAATGGACGAACCTGGCAGACAGCACAGGTGGATTTGGGCTTTCTTCTCTCACCAACTTTGCTTGCTACTCGACAGCGTTCACATTGAGGTAATAAACACAAGAACATATGTGATTTTTTTTTAAATGTGCCCTTTGACTGTCAATTTCTCCCAAACAGGTGTTGCCTAAATGATTATAAATTGGCCTCTGGGTACACCTCTTCAACTGAGCCGTACAGGGCTGGTGATAATATAATTAGACCTCAAAACATCAGGCTGGCGACTGCTCCCCATCTGTTTGGCAGTAATGTTTAGTTAACAATAGTCTTTAAAAGAAGCACCTTCAACTTTCATTCTTAAAGTTATTTATAGTGCTGTTCTTAACACGCCAGCACTCCTGCTAACAAGAGCTTTAGCCACTTGGAAATTATTAGCCATACGGCTGTACACAAAGAGAAACGACTGCATTTAACATCTGTATCTCTTCACATTTATACACCGCAGCCTCATTGAAGTGAGTCCTTAATGAACGGTGGTATAGCATCAATATCATAGCCACGTGCACACGGATCATAAGGAGCCAGACGTGTTTTTAATGCCAACAGTAGGCCGATCTGTAATGAAGCTGTCAGCATAAAGGACAAAATAACAGCGTCTTTAACCCTCAAACTGAATTTGTTCATTTGTAGACTCAAACACAATTTAAAAACTGCTCATGGGTTTGCTCACCTTTATAAAGACAAAAATCTAATTTGTACTAATTTGATACAATTGTCTTCTCAATAAAAGGCTCCTAAAACCATCTTTTATTTCATGATAAAACAAGTACTACTACTAACACTGTCATGAAATAATTACCTTGGATGGCATATTTATTGAAAGAACACAATTAACATTCTTCTCTCTTTCATTTCTCACACGTACATATCAGCACTAGATTAGCGTATGGCCTGACAGAAAGGGCTGCTCCATCTTTGCCCACGGTAATACACTGCTTGAGGGGGCCAGGGGGCGGGGCAACTTAGGTTACTGACCAAAGTCATCTGTGCTTCAGTCCCCCAGAACCAGGACCACATAAGCTCAGAAAGGAGAAGAGAGCAATTCACACGGGAGAGAAAACTTAGAAACCACTTACTTACCTCATGGCTGTGGGGAGAAAAAGATGGGACTTCATGCTACATTCTCTTCTCAAAATAGGCCACATTGGGCGTGACTATGGTTAGGCACATGTTTAAGTGATTTCTGTTGGAAGTATTAAAACATCACCATTCTGCAGATGTGTGCAGCAAACCTCCACTACCCCAGCGATGTGTCGGTGAACACAGGCTCTCCAGATTCTCATCTAAGCCCACCGAGCTTCACATTCTTCCCCAGCCCCCGCCCCCGCGGGACACAATACGTTTACTGACTCTTTGGGGATTTCCCAGTGCATACCCCCATCACACTCACTTCCCAGCCCTTCCCTGTACCCTTGTTACCTACAACACCCAGGAGGGAAAAAAAAATCTACATATTCACTGGTATGGCTAAACTTCCAGTGGCTTGCCCCTGATATGAGCTGGGTCCCTCCCCTCCCAGATCCCTGCTGGACATCATCTGCTGTGAAAGGCAACACCCCGCATCCTTCAACACTTTCCAAGGATTCCCTCCCGACCTCGGGAGCAAGGATTATAGGCTTCCACGTGGTTTCTGGCATCAGCACAGATCGTGAACAGGGTTCCGATGTCTGTGGTTTATGCTGTGGCCCAAAGTCTGTGATCCCAGATGCATCCAGGGCCAGGCCCTGTTCGTGGTCTATGCTGATGCCAGTTTGCATTCTCACAAAACTCAAACACGTTTCAACATTTGAGTAGCCCCATGCCTACGCTCACAAGCAATCACTTACAAAACTTCAACAGACTTTACCAGAAACTTTACCAGAAAAAAAAAAGGGGCAGGAGCACTTTGACACCAAGTCTCTCACACAAGCAACACAACATGGTGGTACTGGCACTCTGTCCAAAAAACAGAAACCAGGAAATGAGCAGAAGCCCAAAGTTACAGCTGCCGGAGCAGTCGCTGAAACACACCATAAAGACACACATCCTGAAGACCGGAGGCAGTCCACCTTGGGTCTCCAAGCTCTCTGCCAGAATGGAAGTCTGGATGCGCAGCTCCAGGGAAGACATCCTGCCTCCTACTCTCAAGCAGCCACCTTGGCAGCAGTGCAGCAGGCTTCTGGGACTTACGCACAATATTCTTAGATTTCCTTAGATGGAACCCAGGCTTCTCTGTGCCAGAACTTCCAATCTAATGTGTCACTGTAGAATGATGAGGCGACCTGCAGAGTCCTGCCTGTGAACTGGAGTAACATGTGACCTGTCCATCACACAAAGAAAGGTAATCGTGGGACAGGCTGAGTTCTTCAAGCATAAATTTAATCCAGAAATATCGAAGATCTTCCAAGGTAGAAAGCAGCAGATCAAAAGATCAAATCTACCAGAACCATGTGACATTAGCTCTCTCTCTCTGTGTGTGTGTGTGTGTGTGTGTGTGTGTGTGTGTGTATAAACATATATATATGTATATTTATACATATATAATTTTTTTAAAGTACCTTAATTTAAAGTGCACAAGCACCTGTGGCTTCTAGAACCCCGGCCTCAGCCCTAATCACCTAGGTGCTGCCTTGACTCCTGCCAAAATCAAACTGGGACAACAAGAGGAAGAGCTGTTAGGAGGCACAGCAATGAGAAGCTGCACTGATAAATAAATAACAGCATTTCTAAGAAAACAACTAATTTTCATTTTCTTCCAATGCCCAGGCAGCTGCAAAGGTTTTCGTATGCTAATTTTTTTAATTAGAAGGTATTTAGGCAGTGAAAGCTTTCATATGCACTTCTGGTTCTTCATCAAACGTGAACTCCCCAACTTAGCTTCAGTATAGCTGGTGGCGGCCTGAAGGTTTACCATCTGCTGCTACCCAAAGTCACGGTGGCCACCTTCAGAACATATGCATCAAAGCCCGAGATAAGAGACTGAGGAGATACTGCCTAAGTCAGCATAAGGGCGATGATGAAGCCAGAGGCAGGCAACGGGCAAGCTACCAGAAAACACTGAGCCCTGGGAGCAAGCAGCCACACACAGGAAAGCACCCAAGGTCACTGCCTCTCCGACAGCGGAACCAAGGGCAGGAGAAGCAGCCCAGCCGAGGGACGTTCTCGAGGCCTGTGTGATGGGTTTTCCTTTTAATAGAAGGCTTATCATACTGGAAATCAGCCTTATTCAAAACCAGCCTATTCTGAGGAAGCTCAAATGTAAGATTTAAGTTGTTTGTTCAGCCTATGAATAATGACAATAAAGGCATATGGTTTAGACAGTCACAAACAGTGTGTGCTAGAAAGGGCTTCTCTCCTGGGCACTTAAAAGTTCAACATTTCCCAAGGAAAATACACTCTGAGACAAGTTTAACAAAATCCACAAAATACCAATTATAAGGCTGACTGTGACGACTCAAAGCACCTCTCCCAGCCTGGGACACATGCCGAACAATACTGTACCGGGCACACACGCCCCACAAAGCAGCTCGTGCCACTGAGTACTTAAATGCTCAATCATCACCATGACATCTTCAGAGAGTTTACAATTTTAATTGGAATAAATGGCTAAAAATAAAGCAAATGTTTCCAGAGCAATTTATCTTCCAAGAAATGCTAACAATCACAATGTGCATCATCAGAAGAACGGCATGTCTGTACTTGGAGATATATTTGCAAACACTTGGGAAGCTAAGGCAGGTAGACTGCAAATTCAAGGCCAATCTACACTCAAAAAAAAAAAAAAAAAAAGGAAAGAGAGAGAGAGAGAGGCCTTCTTAAGGTAAGAGCCACATTCAGCGGCTGTATGGAACACACGTCACTGTGGTTCAGCGGCTATATGGAGCATACATCACTGTGGTTCAGCGGCTGTATGGAACACACGTCACTGTGGTTCAGCGGCTGTATGGAGCATACATCACTGTGGTTCAGCGGCTGTATGGAACACACGTCACTGTGGTTCAGCGGCTGTATGGAACATACATCACTGTGGTTCAGCGGCTGTATGGAGCATACGTCACTGTGGTGTTAGCTCACCTAGAACAGTGAATCTCCAAAATGTATTCATCTTAACAGAAATTCATCTTTTAACCATAGTTAGAAAAAACAGAAAATTTTTAGAATTTTTAAGATAATTTTTAGAAAAATTTTACTAAAAGCAATAAATAAACAAATAAATAAGCAAACAAACAATAATACCAAAACCATCTTCTAAATCGAGTCTCAAAACGTCAAGTGGCAACTAGGTTTGTGTTAATTCTAATCTCTTTTTCTAGATTAATACTTATCTTATTTGATGTGCACGGGTGTTTTGCCTGTGTGAATATATGCATGTGCAGTGCCCAAGGAGGCCATAGAATGAAGGCACTACAGGCTTGCTCAGAGCCATAGCAGGCACTGCATCAGCTGAGGCTCCCTCCTCTCCAGTGACTGTAGCTTGTGTCAAGTTGACATAAAACCAGCCAGCACATAAAGTCATAAAAATAGATTGATAAGTGGATGTCATAGAAATTAAAAAGCGTCTGCTCTGCCAAAGAGAGTGTGAGCACGAGCCACGGCCTGTCACCCAGACACACGGGCTCTTCAAACTCAGTCATAAGAAGCAGAAAACCTGACTTTAGGGTGGGCCAAACGCGAGTGGAGCTGGGGCCTGCCACCATGAAGCCAGCCAGACACACAAAGACAAATACTCTGTATTCTCCCAGCAGGAGCTGAAAGCAAATGACCTCATAAATTCCACCTGCAGAGCAAGGCTGGAGGCTGGACATGGGGGTGGGTAGGCCTCACAACAAATAGTTGGACAGTTTAGAACAGCTTCTAAAGATTTTTGGATGTTCTCAGCAACACAAACTAAACGTTTCAAGTGGATATACCAACTACCCTGCAGGCTGCACATACACTGAAATACTACGCCATATCCCATAGCTATGTACAATCATTGTATGCCAATTAAAAATTCTCTGTGGGATGGAGCTGGGTGGTAAGACACCTGCTGAGCACTCGAAAGTTGGGGAAGTCGTGGACCACACGACTTTCCTGTACAGCTGGGAGGAACGCAAAGGGCCACAGCTCCTTTGGAAGACAGATGGGCAGTTTCTCACAGAACTAAGTCTTCCTTCTCTATACATGATTCGGCAATGGGGCTCCTGCCGTCTGCCAAAGGAACTGAAAATATGCCCACACAGAAAGTGCCTAAGAAAATAACGGCTGCTTTCTTCATGAGCATCAGAAACAACAACATGTCATTCAGAGGCCAAGAGGATAGACAAACACAGGCTGTGAGATGAGGAAAGTTCCACGAACGAACGTCACAAAGTAAAGGACAGCCAACCCAAACGGCTGCTGGACACAGGAAGTCCAGCAGTGACCTCTGGAAAAGACAACACTATGCAAAATGATCGGGGCTGTCACAGTGCAGAGCAGAGGGTGCAGGGCGAAGGGCAGAGGGTGGAGGGCAGAGGGCGGGCCGGGGGGGGGGGGGACACAGACTCTGAGGGCAATGAGGACATCCTAAAGGACTGACAGCACAGTGGCAACCACAAGTCATCATATTTGTACAGCGACAGACACTGCAGACAACAGCAAACGTGAATCTTAATATGAACGAAGAGATGTTAAAATTTACTTTTTTCGAGGCTACAGAGATGGCCTAGCACTTGCTACTCTTCAGATGACCGGGCCTGGGTTCCCAGCACCTACATTAGAGCTCACACCCACCTGGAACACCAGCTCTAGGAGGTCCCACAGGTGAGGCTCTGCAGGCCCTGTGCTCACACACACAAACCCACGTAGACCCACACAGACCCACACAGACCCACGCACACACACACACACACACACACACACACACACGTATATTTTTTAAAAATACTAGAAACCGTTACTGTTTTTGTTTCTATTAAAACCTACTGCATTAGCACAGATCTGTATCTCAAGAAGCCCTCAGAGCAGGGCTAGATTCTGAGAATGCCGTCAGGTAGCAGACATGACAGAATGAAAAAGCAGGCCAGAGCGGCTCAGCTCGGCTCTGACGGCTCCGGCAGTATCTGCCTGTCTGGAGCATGGCCTGGTCAGCTGGCCACCTACAATTGACTGGAGCCAGGATGCTGGGCAGGCTGAGACTCGGTGGGTAATTTGTTAGAAAATGTATGTGATGGTTTGGTCTTTGAACACTTCCAAAAGGCCCATGTGTGAGAAGCAGCTCAAAGTGCTGTCAGGAGATAGTGGGACTCTTAGTCTAGGAACCCAGGGAAGAATGCAAGGGCACTGAGTGTATGCCTTTGAAGTGGATGCTGGCCCCTGGCCCCTTAGCTAAGGAGGAGAGACAAAGGCAGTCCGTCCGTCCTGACTGGCCATCCATCTTGCCTCTGAGATTCGCAGTGTGCTGGGCTTTCCTCCTTCTCAGCTCCTCCCTGTAGCGTGGGTGCAGTGGGGACAAATACCAAGGTCACCAGGTCTTGCATCCTCTCAGTTAGTTCTCTGGATGACATCTAAAGCAGTCAATTTAGAACAGACCTGTGTGCATGCACATGCATGTTTGTATGCATGTGAGTATGTGTGTGCACATGCATGTGTGCACATCCTTCCTACAGTATAATGTACAAATGTATTCTTCAGATATAGACTATGAAATGTCCCATCAGAGGCACAAGCCCTATGGTCATCTGGCTGAAGATGAATTGCAGATAGATCTCTAGGATGCTAACCTGCTGTCTTCTCAGGTGGTCAGCTCTTTAAATAAAGCATAACTTGAAGATTCTAATCCTGTTTTCTGTCTGTGCGAGGGGAAGCACGGGCCATTTACATCTCCACAGGCCAAGGAACAAAGCCAAAAGCACATAGGTAGAGAGCTCTGAATCCATGATCCAAAGTCCACCATCATTTTTGCAACTGACCACCTCAGGAACTGTGTCCCAGCACGGGAGGCTGCATGCACTGTGAAGCTATGGCCTTTCAGTTAACTTATGCTCTCAGGCCAAAATGAGGAATGTGACGTCTGTCAGGTTGATACCAGTGGAAGCTATCATGAGTATGGCCATGCAATGAGAGAAATCTCTCTACTTCCCTCTCAATTTTGCTGTTAACCTAAAACTATTCTAAAAATGGTCTTTTTATATGTTTTTATTTGTTTACAAGTCATTTGTCCAAATCCCCAGTGCCTCACACCCTAAAACAAGACAAAAATGTAGGTCACTCTCCAGTAAATAGCCCAGGAAGTAACTATTTCAACCACAGACAACCATTTAAGATCTCTCCACTCCCAAACACCAGATGTCAATGGCTGCTCCTCAATGGCACCTCTACCATGGGGTGAGGCCTCAGTGAATAATACTCCCGTCACAGAAACAGCTTTTATGCGATTCTTCAAATCCTAGGTCTATGCCCCGACTACCTCCTGACACCTGCTTCCATGGGACTCGGTGTCCTAAGGAAACTGGATATAAAGACAGCTGAGGCAGAGTACAAAGGACCGAGAACCAGGTTTGACAAAGAAAAGAGCCACTCAGAGGCTCTTCTCAGATCTCAGCACCTTTCTTTGTCTCCTGGATTTGATTGTGTGTATTCAGGTTGTGCGGAGCACCTGCCCAAGGCCATAAAGACACTGCTAAATAGATGGTAAACACAGAAGCCCTGGGTCCACGGCCCAAGTTCAGGCCAGGCCATTCAAATCCATCCTGAATTATTTATCCTGTTTCTCAGGTTTGAATCTGAAGTTTCCTTGAGATGGTGGCTTGACTTTGTTAAATTCAGGTGAAAATTAACTCTGCTAAAACTACAGTCTACTATCGTATCTCGCTTCGGAGCCCTGTTTGCGTCTGCTTAGAAAACACAATATTTTTTTGGGTTGCTGTACGGCTTTCCCTGCCTCTGCCCTGCACAGATCGGGGATAATGCCTAGAAGCTGGAGTGAGCTCCGAAGAGCAGCAGTCTATCCACACAGCCGCCTACCATCCACTGGTGAGAACGGCACGTGTGGGCCAGGTAGACACTCACACACCATGGTAACAGACATGGTAGCAACTCCCTGCCTGTTGGTACATGCCCAGATCAGCTGCCTGCCTGCCTGCCTGCCTGCCTGCCTGCCTGGGAAGCCCGATTCCCTCTCTAAGAGAAAGGGCCTAAAAAGCAAGACAGTTGTAAAAACTATTTTAATCAGTTTATACTTTTATAGCAGATGAATCCAAAGTTTGGTGATCCTTAAAATGTAGCATTGTGATGTAATCCAAGAAGTGCAGCCTGAGAATACAGCATGCCCATGCCTTTCCAACAGTCTAAACCCTTATAAAACACGAAGGCACGACACTCACTGTCAGAGTAACCAAGCACCTGCCAGAAATCCACAGGTGTGCTCTGCGGGAGCTGTGACAGTGGTGGGGGCGGCTGACAGATGCTGCAGGTGTACACAGCCTTCAGATCATGTGAAGTCATCTAGCACGGTTACTGTCTCTTCCTGTTGCCTCCAAAATTATTCAACGAGTATGCTTGGCCGTTTGAGGAATCTAAGGCTTGTTGGAAAAAGGCACAGAAAACATCAAAATCTACTATATAGAGCTGGGCATAGTGGCTCCTGCCTATAACCCCACACTTAAGAGGCTAACGAAAGACTGCCTTGAGTTCCAGGCCAAGCTGGGGCTACATAGTGAGTTCCAGGCCAGCTTGAGCTAAGAGTGCGTCTCTTTATCAAAACTAAAACCTGCCAGGTATGTGGTGCATGCCTTTATTCCCAGCTCTGGGGAGGCAGAAATAGATGTATGTCTGAGTTCAAGACAGGCCTGCATGCTCTATGTAGTGAGTTCCTGGGCAGCTGAGGCTACTGTTTCAAATGTAAAAGAAAAAGATACATAAATAAAAGCGGTACACTGGGTGGACCAGTGCTACAGTATAAACTGAGACACAAAAGAGCACAAGCAAAAGAGAGGTAGATAAGCCCCAGAGAAAAGCAGGGAAGCTTTAAAGGAAGGCAGAAGTGAACTGTGAGAAGTGGGGGCGCAGGGAAGACGATGGGAACTGCTCATCAGTGCACGCTGCCCTGCGCACTCTGTGCTTCAGACCTGCAAGACAGCAGAGCCAGAACCACACAACACGAGGTGGCAGTGGCTCTGCGGGGGAAGAAGTCATGAGCAGAAGAGAGGAGAGCAGGGGCCACGTCAAGACAGGCTGAGGCCGGAGAGGCGCAACCAGGAGGCCTGGCCTTTCACCTAAGCCGTGTGTGAAGGTGACACAGGTAGTTGGTAGTTGTACGGTCTCAGTTTTCCAAAGCATCATCATAAGTGGCTGCAGAATCAGTATGAACGACGAAAAGAACCACACCAAACATGGACAACCGCACATTTTAAGACAGGGCGAGAGAGTGGGTACAGACTTCGGATTAGACACGACTCCATCATCCATATTTCAGTCTCAAACAGGGATAAAGGAAAAATGGGATGGGTGTGATTCCAGGTGCCTAAAGGGAACAGGTTGACATTATTTAACCGCTGACTAAGATAAAAGACGGTTTAAGAGGTCTTCCTCAGTCACCGCAGGCAAACAGGAAAGGACAAAACAAAACAAAACAAAACAAGGTCAGGAGTTTTAGAAGGCAGAAGGCAGTGCTGAGTGTCTCCAGGCAGAAAAGCCAACAGACAACAAGCCAATTCCCGCTGCGTGGCCCTAGAAGGAAGAGGCACCCCCAACAGAAGATATGAGGAAGTCTACACCCCCTGCCACTGTGCAACCTGCCAGGCAGATGATGCCCTCGTCACCTGTGGGCATGCACTAGCATGAGTGCTGAAGCCCGCTGAAGCAGGACAGAGGACAAGAAGATCGGCCCTGAATGGCAGAGCTAGGACAGGCTCACGAAAGCAAGCCAAGACACTGGTGCCTCCTACCCCAGTGGTCCCCTAGAATATTGTTGCTCTTACACCAATTCTCTGCACCAGAGCCTGGAACATTCTATTCTAAGGAGACCCTTTGGGCCAAGAAAAACTCCCTACAGAGACTGGCTCACACGAGGTCTAACGGAGTAACCACATGGCTCCCACACTGAAAAGAGCAATTATGCCCACACTCACAGATGAAAAAGTCTCACAGTAAAACATATCATTGTAAAGTTAGTTATTCCCAGAACTCTGGAAACAAAATGAATATCCTATACCTCCACAGAAGAAAAGCAAGAGAAAGCTGTTCCCACTCCAAGCGGTGATGGCTGGAAAGTGGCAGAGGAGGCCAGGAAGAAAACTCCTGAGCTATCACATGTAAGTGGAGCAAAGCAGGACCAAAGCATGATGCCAACTGTCAAGAGCTAAAGGCCCGAGGACCAGAGGGTTTGGGAAGATCTGGGCATCTGCACTTCTGGCCTGTTTGTAGTCTGCCAGAGGGCCTGGGAACGTACAGGCTGAAAGTTAGGCCTGTTTAACTTTAACGGAGGCAGACATTGGAAGGGGCACACGTAAAAGTGAGGGTAGTCAAAAGACACCCTAACCAGCGTGAAGAAGTAAACTGTAGTTTCAGAAAAAGGCAGCAGACATGTCCAGATTAGGTGGAAGACACAAATGGGACTTGGAAGAGTGAACTGTTTAAGGACCATGCACATCATCAAGAGCCCTATGTCTCTGCCTCCTCAGACTCCTCCCACTACACTAAAGCGCCCTGGCCTACCTAGGTCCCTCGATCACAGAAAACATGTCTGATGGTACCTATCCCATCACCTAATAGGTGCCTGCCACCTGGCAGCATCCAATGGACGCTTCCCACATAGTTAAGTGAGAGGCCTTGAGGCTAAGCCCAGTAATGGTGTATCACACATGGACAAGAAGACAGGCCACACCCCTGGTCCTCCTAGATTTGAGATTATATGATATAGGCCATAGAAGGCATGAGACTATTCCTCTTACATCACAGTTGTTTGGGGTTCTAGGATAAAACTGCCCTTATAGTCTTATTTCTAAAACCTCTTAAGAAACTGAGGCCTTCGGAACAATAAGAACACTCTAGAAATCCAAAGGATTAAAAATTTTGCAATAGTGTGCCAGACAGATGGACACCTTATACATACTTAAAAACAGTCTTAACTGTAAATGTGCAGACAACAGGATAATGTGCCAAAGCACAGATACTACTATGAACATAACTAAAATGTGTCTCTCAAACATACAGCTGTCCCAGTTTCAACATAGCTGCTGTATGGCAAGTAGGTTCCTAGAGACGGCATTCTTGCATAAAGCCCGGCTGCTGTGGGTCTATACACAGCCCTCTGGGTACGCTCACTCATATTAACAGCATTCCTCAAGCCCCTGAAATTATCAACACGACCCACACAACCTGGCACTCTGGGAAACTCTTCCATAGCTTCTTGCAGCAAGGACAGCTAATTCAGAGTGTGTGTGTGTGTGTATGTGTGTGTGGGTGTGTGAGTGTGTGTGTGTGGGTGTGTGAGTGTATGTGAGTGTGTATGTATATGTGTGTGTATGTGTGTGTGTGTATGTGTGTGAGTGTGTGTATGTGA
>JADRCD010190519.1:14715-26100 GCA_019843815.1 Montemys delectorum
TGTGTGTGTGATCTAGTATAGTATATTACAACAAGCCTACAACAGGCTTCCTCAGAATGGACAACACAGACAACAACGCTTTGCTATGCTGTAAAACTACAAAGGAGCACAGGAGAAAGCTCCTGGCGATTACAAGGAGAAAACCACACAGCACTGGAGGCAAGTCGAGGAGACGAAGAATGAAAAGATAGCCTCACTGGTGTGTGGCCACCCAACCCCTAATTAGACATTAATATTTAACAAATCAATCCCACACAGATTTAGTGAATGCCACAGGACTAGACACAGAGAGAAAGCAACCCGTAGGCTGAAGTTAAGAATACTGAAAAACAAAAACAAAAAACAAAAACAAAACAAACAAACAAACAAACCACTGGCTGCTTTGCAGAGGATATATATTCAATTCCCAGCACATGCGCAAACACACACACACACACACACACACACACACACACACACACACACATCAGCTCAGAACCATCTGTAACTCTAGTTCCAGGGGACCTGATGCCTACTTCTGACCTCTGTGGGCACAAGCATGTACAAGGTACACAGACATATATGCAGTGGCTATTCCTGGTTGTCAACTTGACTATATCTGGAATGAACTACAATCCAGAATTAGAAGGCTCACCTGTAGTCCTAATCTGGAGGCTGAGAGATACATGCTCTGACCTGGATCTTGGCATGGAGACCTTGAGGCATAGTGGCTATGAATCCCAGAAGACTAAGACAGGAAGATCTCCGAGTTCAAGGTCATCTGGGATTAAAGACGTGGTGGCACACACCTTTAATCTGGGTCACACCTTTTGCTGGAGACCTACATAAGGACATTGGAAGAAGGAAGGCTTTCTCTCTGCTTCGCCTGCTTGCCTTGTGGGACTGAGCAACTGCTGGATCCTTGGACTTCCATTCACAGCTGCTGTTGACCGTTGTTGGGGAGCTGGATTACAGACTGTAAGTCATCAACAAATTCCCTTACCATATAGAGATTGCCCATAAGTTCTGTGACTCTAGAGAACCCTGACTAATACATTTTCTATTTCTGAGCTTGAAAACTGCGTTAATCACACACTGGCACCCACTAGGCACAACTGCTCCTACAACAATTTACAGAGGATGAAACAGAAAAGGTTGACAGGAAACTTGAACATCATAACTCAACAATCCAGGTCCAACAATGAGAAGATGTGAGAGACACATCTGGACTCAAACCCATGTTCCGTCTCAACACAAAATGCATCTCTATGACCTTCTGAGTTCAGATCTAAACAATTTACAGAGCCCATAGAACCCTGTCCAGTATGCAGGCCGTCTATGATCCAGAGGCTGCCCCTTAACAATCCAAACCGCATGCAAAGGTGCAGTGGCCACCCTGTATCTGCAGAAACCTAGCGGCTAGCTGCTGTGGAGCCACACGCTTCTCCTGTGTCTCTTGATATTTTAACAGTGACTGTGGCATTACGGTTTGGGATGAAGACATTGGTAAAGGCAGATCTTTATCCAATAAAATCGTTTTTCTTTTTAATTTTAGATACTCTATCTTTAGAACAATTTGACAAAACTGTAGTTTCCAAACACATCATGGGCCCAAACATATGACTTTGCTAAACAGAGCAGCCTCCCCCACAGCAGTCCTCTGATCCACAACATACCAAAACTCACCACTTTCACCACAGGCTGCTGCATACACTGAGGCATGCTCTTGTGAGTTTTAGTGAGTTTTAGGGGTTTTTGTATGCCCTGGATAACAGTCTTCAATCAGTTATCTTTACAGTATTTTCTCCAGGCTATTGGACTTGTCTGCTCGTCCCCACCATAGGATCTTTCACAGTTATAAAGCGCTGATAAACTCATAGGACTTCCACCCTTCCCCTTCACTATCGCTCTGCCCGCCTGGGGTCTTGGCCCCTTCATATAAATTCTGGCGTCAGAGTGCTGCTGTGCAGAGATCTGCCTGGTGACTTTAAATCAGCCTGTAGTGAATCCACAGTTCAGGCTGAACTTGCCCTGACAACAGTGTGTCTCCTTATCCACGCCATGCCCGCTCCTCTTCGGCTCTCTTCTGGTTCATCGAGATCACAGTCTTCCTTACACAGATGCTGTGTGTACTTTCTTAAATTTACACATCAGTATTTAGTTTGGGGCACTAATGGAGATTATGTTTGGAGATTTGGGGGAAGGCAGGGACAACAGGATCATATTATGTAACCTGGCTATCCTGAAAACCCAGAATCCTCCTGCCTCAGAATCCTGAGTGTTAGAATCATGACTGTGTGCCACCACAGCTGACTGAGTCAAACTCTAGAAGCCTTCTACCACTGAGTTATTTCCTCAGCTACTTGATACTATTTTTAATTTCAGATTCTAATGGATCACACAGGAAAGCAGCTAATGACAGTGTGTTAGGTTTACATTATGCAACCCTGATGTAACCGTCTATTGGTCGTAAGAGTTTGTCAGCTCTTTCAGATTACACAGTCATGTCACCCACAGGTGAACACGGAAACCCTCCTTCCCAGTCTCTATAGTACTAGAGTACCAGCTTCAGGTGTTCTGTAAATGTTGTTAGACGGAGGGCTTCGGGTGTTCTGTAAATGCCCGCCTCGGCCTCGGGCTGCCTTGTGGGCGGTTAGTTAGTACTTACTCAGTTTCCTTGGGAGAGATGGGCATTTACCCAGATGGCCTGTTCCCTCCCTGAGAGTTTAGCAGGCTTTGTCTTTTGGGTGTGTGGTAGCAAACAGTACCGTGATTAAACTCATCCCATCCACGCAGTTCATTGCACAGGATGGAGTGTCACAGATATGGTTTCCGATATAAAGACCTTTCCTCCATAATTACCTTCTCTACAGGCTTAGTAATCTCACTGATGCTCAGAGAACTGCCCTTTGGTGTGGTTAATTTTCCTGTTGGTCTCCCTATTTTCAATTCCACTGATTTCTGTTCTAATGATCATGTTTCTTGTCTTCCTTTTCCCGACTCCCACAGTAGAGGTGTGGATTCCTGAGCCTACTTCTCTCTGAAGTCCTACAAAGCCTTCCCAACTGCTTCCCGTGCATCTCTAATCAAGAAAATACTCCAAACACAGGGTACAGGGGGGCCGCTCTGCAACTACTACAACCATCAGATCTACGGTTACAGGTTTCTAAAAGCTGCACCATGCCTGAGCTCGTCTACTTGGTCTGTTTTCCTCTGTATCTTACATTGTGTTTTATCTATGTATATTACTCTTCCGAGGTCACCCCCAGGAATGAGTGAAACCAGTGACACGGGAAACAAGGGTTCACTGGCACTGGAGGCAGGCACATCATACCAAAGCTGAGCTAATTCATCAGGAGCCAGCATGCCCCTGGTAAGCATTCTGTTGTAGTCTGTGAGAGTCATTGCTGTAAATGCTGCAGTAAACTCAGTCTGTGGGACACAGGAAAGCAGTGTGCTCTGCCCCTGCGCCGTCAGCACTGTCTCAGTACACTGTCTCACTAGACCCTCCAGTGCACCACAGCAACATTCCCAGGACATTACTGCATAGGGAGCAGCACTGTGCATGCACATAGACTTTCTATGCATATTCATCTACTGACATGTATTTATGTGAGTGTCCCACAGCAGCTGTGCGGCGGTCAGGAGGTAACCTGCAGCAGTCAGTTCTCTCCTCCCACATGTCCACAGCCCTTTCGTCTGAAGGCTCCTCATCTGCCAGCGGAGCCACGCTTGCTGTCCTCTGACCAGCGTTTGCATGTGGTTTTCCCATATGGTCACCCTAAAACTCTTCCTATCATTGTATCAGAAATTAATCTCTTGTACACATCACAGAGTTGAGTCATATTTTTAATGATCTCCAATCATGGTTTCTTTAACCAATATAATTAGATTATGCATATTTAGTGTAATTGATAATGTGTCTGAACTTACATTTGTGTGAGTTTTTAAAACTTGTTCTGGGATTTTGTTGGTTTCTGTTTACTGCTTCTACTTTATTATGACTTAATTGAATATTTTTAGAATTCCACGTTAAACTAGATGTGGTGGCACATGCCTGTAACTTCAGCACTCAAGAGGGCAGGGCATGAAAATCATAGTTCAAGGCCACTCAGGCTACGCAGCACGGCTCTGCACCCACAATAAATAAATATGCATGTATACATGCATTTACTTCAATTTATTACAGAGCTTTGAGTGACACCTCCAGTTATTATAAAATATATACACATGTAAAATACACGCTACCAAGCACAGTGGTGGCTGGAGTCATCACTCTATCAAGTTGTGTGGAAGTGTCCCTCTCTTGATAGTCTTTCTATACCCTCCCTTATTTATAAATTGTCTTTTCTACATATATTTAAAACTACATCAGGGCTGGAGAGACAGTTTAGTCGTTAAACATCGGGGCTCACAACCAAAACGCATAAAACTCTATCAGTAATCCTGATAGATTATCCGACCTCAGCCATAACGGGCTCTAGGAAATAGGGACGCACCCTGAAGACCCCTCTCCATGCTAAGGCCCTCAGGTAGCACTTCTGCTTGGAAACCACACTGCTTACGGCAAGTCTGCGTGACACAGCCTTGTTTGCCTTTCATCTGACAATGCCCACATTTCCCCTCATGCTTTTATGCTTTTTTAAAAAATGAGGTAGGGTTCCACTAGCTGTCTGGACTAGACCAGGCTGAACTCTGCCTCAGAGATGTGCCTGCCTCTGCCTCAAGCGCTGAGATTAAAGGTGTGGCCACCACGCATGGCTTCTCCCTCCATTCCTGAAAAGTATTTTCTCAGGACACAGAAGTCCAGGTGGCAGTGCCATCTTTTAGCACCTATGCCATGCAGTGTCCTTTGCCCTCTAGGGTTTCTAAGGTCTTTTGATGTTTTTCCCACCTGCTTCTACTTGCTTCGCAAGCACTGGGTTTTAGAAGTTGGCTGAGGGGCCGTCTGCCCCGTTTTGGGTTCACACAACTCCTGACCTTAGGGCTATGACTACATGTTACACGTTCAGACAGCTCAGTCACAGACGATCTCTTCAGTCCCTGAGTGAGTGAGTCCGCAGGCCCCGTGGGCTGAGCCTGCTCACATTCCCAGGCCCACCTTCTCTCCCTGCTTTGGGATTTCCATCCATGTGTGGTGTGGGAACTGAGGAAGGGCACTGGCCACGCTCAGCAAGCACACGCATTCTCTCGCTGCCCTCTGACCCTCCCTGTCTTCTGCCCTCAACAGAAGGTTGGTTTCTTCGTTTGTGTTTGGTGTGCTTGTAAGTACTCACTAAATCACGTTTACGACGGCCATTTCAAATCCTCATGTCAGAGCTGGTACCTGTGGATTACACTTCTCACTCAACCGAGGTCCTCCTCGTTCTCAGCAGCCATGTGGCTTTCCACAGAACCCTGGGCAGCACAGCTACTATGTGGAAGGCATGCACACCGGGCCCTTGTCAGCGGGAGAGGAGCAAAGCTGCAGGCTTCTGTGCTGCCGGCCTGAGCCAGGGCAGCAGGCTGTGGTCACTCTCCTTGTGGATGACTCGGGTTGGGGTTGGTCATCACTATACCTTTTCTAGTGAACGAAACCCCAGACAAGTCTTCACTTGGGAGCTCTCCAGGCAATCTTCCTTCTCCTCTGCACCTCCAGTCTTCCTGTGCGTAACTTTTTATTTATTATTATTATTGTAAATGGAGAAAGGTAGAACACATGAGTCTCACAGATGTATGTGAGTCACTGCACCCTTTCCAGCCCTTGTGTTTGTTTCCTGTGCAGAACCCAGAGCTTGGAGCCGAGCTCAGCAGCAGGACTACAGAGAAGCAGACTATGATGTGATGCCGTCTAAGACACAGCAGGATTTTGGCCGCGTGGGCTAGATGAAGTACCAGCAGGAACCCTTTATGCTTAGCCCAGTATAGCCCAATGCATAATACACAAATATTGATTAATCTGAGTTCCCAATAAAAACAATCTTCCTATATAGTATCATAAGGACATTATTTAGATGTCAAGAAAATAAGCATCCATTTCTCCAGGGCTGCCAACCTCAACAGCTGTCCAAACTTCCCAGTCATACTTAGCTACAAAGTGTAAACTCCAGCCTTCTGCTGACATCACAGCAGCAATCCCACAGCCTGGCTGACCGTCACCAGGTGAGGCTGGAAGATGAGGCATCTGGTCTCCTAACAGCAACAGCTTGCAGACCGTGCAAAGCCCCGGGTTCAGACTTCTTCTCAGAGGATCAGTGAATTCAAGTGATCCTGCTTTTTGATCTCCAGTGTTGTCTCTAGCTTTTCTGGGTTTTGAATTTGTTTTTTAACCCAAAGGAAGTTGCAGCATATTCCAAAGAGTCCTTTTTGCTCCTCCTCAGCTGCCCCTGAGGAGGACATATGCAGCATCAGCACAAGAGCAAGGGCAGGGATGTGGCAGTGGCTCGTAACTGCTGAGGAGGCTGTGACCCTAAAACAAGCCGGGTAACAGGGACCGTCTTCAAAAACACTCTCAACTTTTGATCATCTAATGGCAAGTTGACTAAGTCAGAGCTCCAGTGAGCAGTGTGTCAGCACTGGGCACTGAGCACTGCAGTGAGCAGTGTGTCAGCACTGGGCACTGAGCACTGCAGTGAGCTGTGTGTCAGCACTGGGCACTGAGCACTGCAGTGAGCTGTGTGTCAGCACTGGGCACTGAGCACTGCAGTGAGCTGCAAGCACTATGCACTGAACACACAGCATGCACTCTGCTTCACACACTCACAGCCCAGAGCAGAGCATGGCACCTGACCAGGCTTCACACACTCACAACACAGAGCATGGCACCTGACCAGGCAACAGGCTTCCAAGAAGATGACAGGAGCGGCCGGTGAGATGGCTCATCGGTTAAGAGCACTGACTGCTCTGCCGAAGGTCCTGAGTTCAAATTCCAGCAACCACATGGTGGCTCACAACCATCCGTAATGAGATCTGACATCCTCTTCTGGAGTGTCTGAAGACAGCTACAGTGTACTTACATATAATAAATAAATACATCTTTTAAAAAAAATTCTAAAAAAAAAAAGAAGATGACAGGAGCCCACCTGGGCACCCACCAGTTTGCCTCTCACTTTTCTTCTGCTACTGCACAAGGAAAACATATGCAGATGCATCTGAGAGTGGAAGGTAATCTTTAAAGTTACCTAATACAAAACCCACCAAACAGCCCCTCCACAGCATCCCTCTGCTGACACTGCCATAGCTCCTGGGATGCTTCTACTGAGAAGAAACTCATAAGGGCTCAGGTCTACTCCATCTTTGGTCACGACACTAATTCTTAAAAGGTATTCAGCCAGGTGGTGGTGGTGCACACCTTTAATCCCAGCACTCAGAAGGCAGAGGCAGGCAGATCCCTGAGTTCAAGGTGAGCCTGGCTTACACAGTGAGTTTCAGGACAGCCAGGGCCATGCAGAGACTTCCTTCCCGTCTCTGAAGGAAGGAGGGAAGGAGGGAGGGAGGGAGGAAAAGAGGAAGGAAGGAATCTCTAACTATGAATCCAATTCTCTCTCTCTGCAACTTAAGCTTCTGTGGTTCTAGCTGTCTCCTGGGAGGAGGGGGGACCTGCAGGTCCCACTGCATACCACATCCCCTCAGTGAGCCCAGCACCCTATTTGTCAGCATGCACTCATTGGTTATGTTCCAGCATAACCAATATTCTCCTGGGTTTAAACAAGCATGACAGCACTGCAGCTCTGAAATACCCAAAGCCTACACATGTCTGATGAGGTGAAATGGCCTGTTCTCTATCTGGTCTTCCGGTAACAGGCCTCTGAAGGCTTTCACCAGCCACCTCATTTCTACAACAGAACGGGCACCTGCCTATCTATACTCTAGGAGCCCTGGTACTTACCCCTTGTTGCATAAAGGATTTCACAATCCCCAAAAAGAAATGGAAGACATTTCCTCCTGTCAGAACACTAAACCAGCCATAACTCACTAGTGAGCTTGTGGAGTGGTTCTAGAGAGCAGTCTCAGATTACACCAGTAGGTGTCACTCTACGATACATTTTAAAATTCTTTTCAATTCACTCATTCAACAACTGCATTGGGGGCCCACGGTGTCTTTGGCATGTGGCATAATTCTAGGTATGAAGGAAACGGTGGGAAGTCAAACAGCTCAACACTGTTCGCACGAAGTCCGCCTTGTAGCCGCTAATAAGACCTCCTTTGCTTTCTAGATTATAAATATACTTCCTAATGAACTTTAATACAAAGCTGAACTTGCCAAGTTAATAAATAACACAAGATAATTCACAAACAGCAAAATGAATTGCTAAAATGAAACAGAATCAGAGAGAGTGCTGTCCCAGATCTACAAGGTCGCGCCCTGGGTGTTTCCTAGACTTGAGTTTGCTCAACCCCAAGTTTCAAAAAGGAATCCTCCTTGAATAGCAATCAAAACTTTAAAGCCTATCTGCTTGTGTCTTTTGAGCAGATGTGATGTTCTGATGGTCAAGACCATCTGCAGAGCTGCCTGATTCCCAGACACAGAGCTGCTTCTTACCACTTAGAGAACGGCGTCTGAGAGGCGCTGGCGAACGGAGACAGGCAGCAATGTTCTGTGGCTCAACTGCAAAAGCAGGGCCTCCTCCGCTGCCAAGGGTCTGCTTGCATTAATCTGTGGAACTCCTAGATATTACCAGAACTGTGTCGTGTCTTAAGGTTCAAAGCACAACAATGAACAGTCACAGAGTCAAAAGACGCAAGTCTAAGAGCTGACCCTCCAGCGCGTGCAGGAAGGCGACCTGTCTGCACCTGCGGCCACTCAGTTCCCATCTGGTTCAGTCTACTCTCAAACAGAATGCTCTCCATAACGCAGACTACAGAGGCCGTCATAGGAACATTACAGGCTCTGAACAACATACAAAATGTCCTGTTGTATAGGATCCTTTAAGCTCAAACTCCATTCGTACCCGTTTGAGACAACGATGCTCACAAGAGTAAAACACCAAGAGCGTCACCCAAGTTCTGACGTGATGTTTTTTTAGAAGGCTTCAGAGTGTGAGCACTTGCCCAGGCTTCTCAAGCTCACTGCAGACTGCTCAAGTGCAGCAGGGACTCACAAGAACACTTCAGCACATGAGTGGCATTTGATGTACCAAAACGAACAACACTCGGGTGTTTTAGGGACAATGCCGAGAGGTCAAGAGATCGAGATCCATTTATGTCAACTTTAAACACAGCATTTTCTTTGATGTGTTAATGGTAAAGCAACCTAGTATTTCCAAAGTATACAAGTTGACAGGCTCAGTATTGACAAACATTTGGCATGACTGACATGTCACTAAGCTGTGTGGGGCAAGGGGAGATAAAAAGAGCTCCATATACCGGAAAGCAGGTTTGGAGTCAACCAAGTTCAGGGTTGTGCGCAACACTCCTACACGTTGGCCAAGTGACTTCCAGGCAAGGTACTCTATGTTCTATATCACTTTCCCACTAGGATGACCATAATGGAAATGTAAGAAGGGCTCCATTAACCACTTTATATAAATGCCTACTATGGAGGTGTGGGCACGCAGTAGGTGTTCATAAATGGCAGCTACCAGGAAGTCCAACTTTCTTTCTGACCATTAAAGTAACTGTATTGGTTAATGTTGAACAGCCACAAACTCACCAATTTGAGTGGTACAAAGTCTCTGCTCCTATCACCACACTTTAGAAAAGTAAAACCCCTTACTCAACTGAACCCAACAAACCCACACCTGCTCCTTGGCACAGATGTATTTTGCATGACCTTATGTGAGTTGCTGAGATAAAAGCCATTCTTCACTTGCTTTGTTATTTTAAAGTGCAGATGCATTTGAGTCATTTCGCCCTTTGTTTCACATCCTTAAGATCCAAAGCTTCAAAGACAGAATGTCAGCATGCAGTCGATTTATGACTGAACTCTTGAAGAGACACTGAAGAATTACCTTGTCAATCACCCCAAGGACTCTGAAGGCCTTCAGCTCCTCGGTGGGGCTCCTCAGGTTCCAAGGGGGCCTTGAACTTAGTGATCCTGGAGGCTAATGGAAGATATCAAAGATTACACATCAATCAGGGAGGCACGTGAAGGAAGACCGCCTGCTGAAGCAAACACCAGGCCAAAGGAAGCTCAATTTATCATAAATCAGAGAAGAGAGATAAAAGGGAAAAGTTACTGTTTGTCTGTAATGTAAAATGAAAAAAATTAAAATGAAGAAAATCAAAAAGAAAAAGCAATACAAAAGTACAAGTAAATAAGTCATACCACTGAAAACAGGTTTTTAAAAAGGAAAAATTAATGAGCTGATAATGTTTTTAGGGCTATCATGAAACTATCTAACACTCACCTAAGTGGGCCAAAGTCAGTGACAACCTTGAATTTACCCAAGACAGACCGGAAGTAATTTAGGAAGAAAACAAACAAAAACATTATCAACAGGTTCACTTGAAACAGAAGCAGTCTAACTTGAAACAACAGTCCTGCAGTCTCTCTTTATGAAACAAAGTAAGCACTTGGACACTTTAATCCATACCGTATGTTTTAAAGAGAATTGGCAGATTCAAATTCACCAGAAAAAGCGCCAACCAATGGTGAGAAAAATAAATGCCCCATCAATATAGCCAGTGATTATTAGAACAGAGCTCGGAGTGATTCATGAGAAAGAGAGCTTTTCTTCAAATATTTGACTCTCTGTGATGTGGAAACCAGTCTATTACCTACAAACAAGATCAGTGACTATGGAAAAGGCTGCTGGGGCACCACGGTCACAAACAGTCTCAACTTCGGAACTCTAGAGCTGGCGTCGCCCTGCCGGTCAGCTAAGTCCTGAGAGGAGCAGGGCTCAGCGTGTCCTGCTGGATTTCTGTTTCTCCTCACAGCAGACACACAGCCTTGTCACACAGGGCAGATGGCCTTATCAACAACCTAGTTTAGAATACAGAGGGGACAGCATGGTGAGGAACCCACTGAGACTCTTCTCCGGACACTTCACGGACCGGCATGGCCCGACAGAGCTCTTCATAAGAACTGCACTCTGGTCACTGTTGGGGTAGAGTCAGGAAACTTAGCAGGGGAATTCCCTGGGGGATCTGGGTGCAAGGTAATGGGGTAGCTACCACTTAGGAGAGAAAGTGTCTAAAGACTGCAATTCTCGTCTTCAAATAGTTTCCTCTTCCCTGGGTGCAGCAGGAAAAAGCCAAGTCCAGACTATCTGGAAAGGTGATGCTGGAGCTGGGAGGTGTTTGGTTTGGTTTGAATTTTGTAGGCAGGGTCTCCTGAAGCCCTGGCTGGCCTTGACTTGCTCTGTAGCCAAGGGAGGATACTCATGCCTCCATCTCCCACATGCTGGAATTACAGGTGTGTACCACATCTGGCTAAGGCCTTGTGTGTGCATGTGTGTGTGTGTGTGTGTGTGTGTGTGTGTG
>JADRCD010190521.1:745-11782 GCA_019843815.1 Montemys delectorum
TTCTTCTAAAGCACTAGGACATCAAAGAAAACAGTGGCTTCTGGGCTGCTCTCCCTTTTCCAAGAAGGCTCTGTTGGGTAACACAGAGAAGCTAAACAAAATCTCTGTCACTGGGCAATAAATTAAAAGTAGGTCTGTGCTACTGAAGATAAATCAGCAACTTTAATGTTCCTCCCCTGAGCCGGACATCTTCAAGGAACATAGGACAGGTGTCTCCAAGCTGAAAAAGGACAGTGAAAAAGCTGTCCTTTAAATTACATGTGGGCTATTTCTTTTCTAGCTGGCTGTAATTTTTTGTGATCTATTTGGAGGCTTAAAAAGACACACAGCAAAATAAATCTCAGTTCCATTAAGCACACTACGGACTTGCATATTTGTTCTTATCTTTGGTCTCTCTTCCTTTCTATTATCCCCCGCTACCCCACCCCTTCCCAATGCTATCAAACATCAGCACCAGAAAATGTTTACGATTACTCCTGACACTGATACTAATCTAATTCCCTGTAATTGCGATTCATCATCATGTGGGCTTCCTCTGTTTTATGAGGCTCTAGCGTTCGCATCTCACATATCTTATAACTCCAGATATAAACTTGGCCTGCTCATTTCTAGAATAAAGTGATTGGCAGTAGAGTGGGCTCTGGTCTACACTCCGGTCAGAGCATCAGGGTCAGTGGAGACAGCCAAGGGGCACTGCCACAGTCTAGATTAGATCAGCACAAGTGAATGCACTTGCCTTCATTTTAAATCGGGCCCAGGCCCCTGCTGAGCCAAATCAATATTTAATAATTGTGAGATACGGTTATGTGGTTGTTTGGGGGTCTCTATTTGCCCCACACTGGGAACTGTTTGAAGCAACACTGCACATACAACATCTTATAATGCCTAGTGCTGGCTCCTCTGGCAGTTCCTATTTTTATCAACACCACTATTCACTTCCAAAATGCATAATACATATAATAAGCTAAATCCCAGAGGAGATCTGCCTGGACCAAAGCAGCTAGGGATGAGCACAAGTTCATTAGAGCAGGTAGTGGAGTTTTCCTTTGCAGAGGTGTGGATTGGAAAGGGCAGTGTAACTGAAGACACAGCAAGATAGTTTTGGAACCACTAGGTCGTGTCACAGCCTCTGGAGCTTTCTTTGATATTCTTCTCATTTTCCTTCTTTGGAGACTTGCATGGAGATGCTGGTCACAGGTATAGACTGCAATCATCTAGACATATCTCATACATTCTATTCCAAGATTAAGACCACCTTGCCCTCAACTGTTTACTTAGGCTTAGATAACTTAGGGACACTGTGTTATGGCACTCCTTGAATAGTAACCTCATCATAGCTTGGCAGCTTGGCTTCAAGACACAGATTTGTAGCCATGGCACTTCCTGCTTTGAAGGGTGCCCTCCAGTGGCTGGAGATACTCTAAGCTCTCCTCGCTGCCTCTGTACTTCATCCATGGCAGCTGAGCTCCATCTCACTGCCCCCTTCTGCAGGCCACCAGCACTGCAGGGTCACTAGCTACTGAATGGCTCATTATCAGGGGCAAATCTATCAGAGAGGCGCCTCAGTCCCAGCCGTGTAATGAATCCTTCAATTGGCTAGGAATGAATGCATTAATCTGGGGCTATTAGAGCCTTTTTATCAGGCTGCCTAAAATATACTGCCTTCTCAAGCATACTGAACAGCCATTTCACCCTAAAGGGATATGTGGGTGGGAAGACTATACTGGCACTAACTAAAACAGAGCAGCTAAGAAAAATACCACAAATAGGGGAGGGGAAGGGCACTCATGCTCAAAATAAAGGGACAAAGTCACAGCATATGAGTAACTTCCTTTAGCATGATGAAGAAGAGAAGGGGAGGATAAAGCAACACACAGAGGTCCTCCGAGTTTCAGACCTCCTGAATAGCTACATGGTTAAAGGAGAGACAGCTCTGGAGCAGGGTAGGCCTTGATCCATGTGGAAGACATGGTCAGACGACACATAGCAGAACCTGGTGCTTACTGTGTGTGTCCACAATTTAGTAACCATAGAAGCAAGGCAGTGGGCACATTTACCTACCTATTTCAGTCCCAGAGGCATCCCATTGGAAGCAAGACAAGAATTCAAACTGTCAGGTAACAGTCAGCACCGGAACTACAATGGTGGGGGAGGGGCTGGGCAGTAAAGCTGTAGCAGACACCAGGCTAAGAGCAAGACAGCAAGAGTGACAGGCCACCTGGGACAGTTTGAGGCCACAGCTTCGGTGATTGAGGGCTTATTTGCTTATGAAATAGAAATTATTACAATTGCCTTGCTTTATCTTGTGTTTGTGGAAACCAAATATAATAATTCATGTGAATGTGTTCTCATATCAATAAAGAAATGGCTGCAAAGCCACAGCATGAATGTCAAAATACTTTCAGCCCCAAATGAATAAACAAATAAATAAAAAGGCAAGCTGTTCAGCACTGGCTGCAGGATGATGTCTTTACCTATTACTGCTCCATCATGAATCTTAGTGGCCTGTGGATTCCTCAAGGACTTGGGATAGTAGTTAAGCCCAAAAGAATAGGCATCATTGGAGACTCCAGTCTGCGTAGGTTTTCTTCCGTAGTGATGTGAGCTCTTAGCAATGAGCAAGCTGGCTTATTCAGGGATAGGTCAGTACTTGACTGATCCCTTTAAATTTGGTCATATTGTTTCCTGACTTTATTTGGCTTTCTGGAGTGAGGTTAGATAACATTCAGACTCCCCTCCCCATAGAAAGCCCCAGGGACCAAGATAGCTTCCAAAATGGCTCAGTGATTGAGTCACCAGAGACTCCTACTGTTGTTTTTTTTTGTCTTTTGTAAACCCCGAATCAAGGAGCCTTCCTCAAAGCCTCGGATTTATAGGTTTCAATCATCCTCTTAACCCGCAGTAGCAGAACAATGTAGATTTGACTTTCTTTTTCCTTTAATCTCTCATTTCTAGGGCAGAAAGGAGATTACTAGGCAAGGGTGCCAGTTATTCTTGATGAAGATGAATCCAGGCCAGTGCAGCTGTCTGCTTTTAACTACCTTGACCTGCTATTTACGTGAGCACAAAGCAGGGTCAGCAGTAGAAATATGAGCCCCCAAACTGCATGGAAATAATTGATGCCACCAAGCCCTGCAGCCACTTTCCCACTGCATCCTAGGCATCCTCCAAGCTCTCAGGAAAGCTATGTTCTTACAGAATGACTTCCCAACTTTTTCCATGCCAAGAATCTAGAGTCTATTTTTAAACTTGTGACTACCAGATCATTTTTAATAATGACAGTCTTTTACTTAATAATAGAGAATTATTTAAAATTATCATATGTTGAACCATATCAGCATCTCTGGGCATGGAAACAGCCTAGCTGCTGTTCATCAGTTGATTGACAGGTAATGAAAATGTGGTACATATACCAGTGGAATATTATTCAGATGCAAAAACAACCCACATAAAATTATCAAATTTACAGATAAATGGACAGAGCTAGAAATAATTGTACTAAGTGAGATAACCCAGACCCCAAAAGACAAATATTACATGTTTTCAAACTTTGGTTCTGTGTATTTAAGCTGGGGTAACTTGTCAGGAAACTAGTACTGGCCATGGGAGGTAGATTTTTAAGGCAAGGGTATACACAGGTAATATGAAAAGACATAAGTGAACAGGAAGGGCTAATTGGAATGCAGGATATGAGGGTGGGGTAGGGGAATGCATACGGGGAGGGACAACTGTTTTAGTTAGGGTTTTACTGCTGTGAAGAGACATCATGACCAAGGCAACTCTTATATAAAGGAAACCATTGAATTGGAGCTGGCTTATAGGATAAGAAGTTCAATCTATTATTATCATCATGACCTGAAGCAGGGAAATATGCAGGCAGACATGATGCTGAAGGAGCTGAGAGCTGTACATCTTAATTCACAGGCTACTGAAGGACATAGTTTTCCACACTGAGCAGAGCTTGAGCATATGTAAGACCCTAAAGCCTACTTTCACAGTGACGCACCTCCTCCGACAAGGCCACACCTCCTAATAACCACTCCATATAAGCCATGAATTCACACACATGAGGCTATGGGGGCCATAGCTATTCAAACTATCAAAACAGCTAACACTAAGGACCTCTGAAAATGCCATATGGACACTTAACACAAAAGAAGCGTTCTAAAATATACATATATATATATATATATATATATATATATATATATACACACACATACATAAAATGCTACTCTATAATGGATCTAATACCATAGATCATCAAATAAAAAGCCCAATGTCAGATATAAGGTATATCTTTTCAAGCATTTGGGGGGGTTGTTTTCTTAGACTGTGCATCCACCCCACCTTCCGCAAAAAACAAAAGCAATAACAAAAGCCAAAACACCTCAGGCTGATGCCATTGCTCTTGTTTACCACCCGTAGCATGACAGGAAGTCCTTGACGAAGATGAGGCCACCACATATGTTTGTCACAGGGCAGGATACCTCAAGCTATATCAACCAAGAAGCTTCATTCCTACTGGTTAATGTATTTACTGCAAAGGGAGAAAGTCATCAATGACTTGGGTAAACCTTGGAGACTAAGTTACAACAGTGATTGGATTGGCAAGATCTGCTCATCCGTGGCTCTTGCTCCAGGTTCCTGATTTGAGTTGCTAGTTATGGAGTGTGACATGAAAGTTATAAGAAAAATAACCACCTCCTCCTCCAGGTATTGTTAGTCATGGTGTTTTAGCACAGCAGTAGAAACCATAATTAAGATAGGTAAAAAGATGGTAAGGTCAGAAGTGAATATCTATAACAAAACTATGTGCTTGTTATGATGGGGCCCTACTCACATGATTTCACAGGGCTGTGACTGCATGCATAGGATCTGCGTACGATCAATGCAGCCAAAATCTCAGCATGGGCAGACAAGAAGCTAGCGAACTTAAGTCTCTATTTGACAAGTTATTTTTAATTGATATCTGCTAGAGAAAGAGTTATGTTTTCTCAGGGTTGTGCCTTTGAAAAGTTAGCCATGCTCCAGTAGATGCTCCTACAACTTTGCACATACTAAGAGTATCCAGTGAACTTAGAGGATTTAAGAAAAAAAAGAGAGTTCTTAAAGTCGAGAGAGAAAGGGGATGGAGGGAAATGAGGGTAGATTTGAATGTAACAGTTTTATTCATGCATGAAACTATCAATTAAAAAGTTATATACAGCAAAGTTAGTAATGCTTACATTCATTTTTGAATATGTTATCTCAAGCCATTTGTGCGATTATTGGCAAAGGAAGAAAATAACAATGGTATAAGAAAATCAAATTAAGATCATCAAAAGACATCAAGCTCTGATTTGGAGTATCATTTCCCATCGGAAAAATGCCAGAGAGAGCCCCTGTGACCATTATGAACACAGGGATTATTTCAAAATATAAAAGGAAAAAAAAGTTCCCTCTTGAGAATGAAGAGAGTGGAGAAGAGATTATCATGGAGGACTGAAATGCTTTGCTGTGTGTTGCCAAAATAAATGCATGCACACATGTCTGATGCTTGGAATCCAAGTATGCCCAAACACACACAGCTACACAGGCAGATACCAACATGTGCACTGCAGGAGTGGGTGAAAGCAATGAGAACACTCCAGGGAGAGCATCTAATGATGAAGCTCACAAAGACTCCTGACACTGAAAGCTTGGAGTTTGAGGGGTTTGTTTTATTTTGATGCTGTTTTTTGGTTTTGTTTTATCTGTTAAGAAGTATTTTTACCTCAGTAGCACTGGGCACATACAATACTTTATTTAGAGGAACCGGGAGACTAACAGATCAGATTCCATCACAACGCTGTCACTAGACATATAAACAATCCCAGGAGAAGAATCTGCTGTTCTTTGACACTATGCAATAACAACCCGAATCAACCAAATTTAGTAAGGCACAAAACTGGAGCTGCAGCAAAAGGTCCCAACACCCAGCTACATAAAAGCCTTGCTTCCTACACTGCAAGTATGCCTTCAGGATGCTGCTATATCCCAGGATCACAAAACTGTGGTCCTTTAACAATGCCACATTAACCTCATTCAAGGTCAGCTTCCTGGGAGGGAATATTCTTTCTGCCAGGCAACGTTGTATGACTACTTCTTCATGGACTTCATTTGATGGAATTACAAATAACACAAACATGTTTTCAGAAGAAAAATAAGCCTGAAATTTTAAGGGGCGGATATTCTGTTTTGTTCCTCGTAGATATGAGCAATTGAGAGAGACAGCTGTTTGCCAAGAGGTCAGAGGATTCTACTTGCTGCACTTCCAGAAACAGGGAAGACTACAATAGGGAACGCTGTGGAGAAAGGACTTATACCCTCTGCTTCAAGTGAAAAAGAACTCTGCCTACAGCCAACCTGACTTGCGTATGTGACGCTACATGGACAGGTCACACAGGAAGAAGCAGCCTCCTTCCCATAAGGGATTGGAACACAGACAGCACAAATCCCCACCACATATGTTCAGCAAGGTACAGAGCTATGAGAAGGGGGATCTTTAGAATTAACAACTGATGTTCTGGATCAGATGAATCTGCAAACTTCATAAAAAAAGAAAATGGGAGTGGGTGTAACACCTGGTGGAGAAGTCAGGACTGGATCTGAACTCAAACAAGGCAGGATCCAAGAGGCAGGAGCTGATGCAGAGGCCTGGGAGGAGTGCTATTTACTGTGTTGCTTCACATGGCTTGCTTATCCTGCTTGCTTATAAAAAGCAGGACTATCAGCTCAGGGATGGCACCAGCCACAATGGGCTGAGCCCTCCCCACCCCCCCATTGATCACTAATTGGAATCTCATGGAGGCATTTTCTTAATTGGAGTTTCCTCCTTTCAGATAACTCTAGTTTGTGTGTCAAGTTGACATAAGACTAGCCAGTACCATTGCCCAATATGCAGTTATTAGTTTTTAAGGCTCACCCATGAAAGTGATTTGTTTTAGTCCTCTGTAGTTACTTAGCTTTTGTTTTTAAGTGAACATTGCTGTAAGATGAGGCTCCCCCATGTACTTAGTTCCTTCTGCATGCTGCCTGGTCCCTTTGTGCTTCTCTCCCTTGTTGTAGGACTGTAGCATCAGTGCCATGATATTTTAATTCTCTAGGCCAGAAATACAAGTCAAGTAAACTTATTTACTTGACAAAGTACCAAACCTCAGACACTTTGTTATAGCAACTATAATTATTCTGATAGACTTTGTAAATATAGTCTTTTCAAGCCCCCCTTCTCTTTCTCTTTCAAAAAGCAAAATATTTCTAACCATCATACATTGAAAAATGCCTATGCCAAACTAGACAGTGATTACATGGATCAGCTCTTAAGTAAAAGCTACAGTTACTTTGGAGGTTGAAGTGTTGGACACTTTTGAGACAATGGGCTGGTGTTTGCTTCATAAGAAGAGAGCTGCTGTACTCCTTCAGACCAGTGAAGCAAGTGTCTCGCCTTAATATTTGTTTATCAGATGATGGTTTAGAATGACAAAGACCCCACTAACTCCTTTGCTTTTGAATCAGGAACTGGGACAAGGCAGTTTATAACATTAATTTCCCAGCCCTTATCTCCAGAACTCCAGTTTTCCCTGAGAATTTTCTCAGTGGCATGAGAATTACTTTCTAAAACCAATTGGTTTCTTTTTCTTCTCAGTTCTCATTAGATACCTTGCTTTTATCAGCACCCGTGTTCTCAAGAATAATGAAGATGGTGACAGCCTGATTAAAGTCTTGGGTCTTTGTTTTAGTTTTTGGCTAAAGTTTTCTCTACTTTTTAGATCTGGAGAAACGCCCTTGTCCTGGTGCTGTCAGGGAGCATGAAGTACTCTCTCATGGCACCTGTGTTCTTAAGAGGGTACGACATGTTTAAGACTATTTTGCTAGGATGTACACAGTCCTGTGGCTCCTTTTTTTCTGATGATTGCAAATTTGGCCCCAGAGTCTCATAACTGTGATGGCCACTAATGTACTGTTTCTACTGGAATGAAATATCCCGTCAGAAAAATGAAAGCTGAATCTTCCTGGTATTTGGTTAAAGTTCCTAACAAAGAGACTGTGCCAAGTACTAACTGGAAACACTCAAAGCAGGGCAGTGGGAATCAGGGCCCTGAGCACTATATGTGCTGATGTCAATGCTGAATATGGCCAGCGGGACATAATAAATCGCTCTGGAACAAGCTTCTTCTCTGGGCTTCCGAGGCCCTGCAGAGTCTACACTGATGTGTAGGTTGCAATGTTTGATTAACCATTCGGTGAGCAATTAGTGCATACCAGGCATTAGGAACAAAGTTTGGAATGGATAAAACCAACAGCTTTAAAAGTATGCCATGGGGTAGAAGTGGACATTGTGGACACTGAATGCTATTTAGCTCTTCGTGAGGTGTATGATGTGGCTCGTGCATGGGCATGTGGTAGGGAGGAAAATCATGAGAAAGCATCCCTGGATTAAGGTCTTGGATGAACTGATGTCATCCCTAGGGGGGGAAAGAGAGCACTGAAGGAAGCAGAAACAGCATCTACGAAAATGGAAGGGAAGCTTCAGGAATGCTGGATAACAAGTTAGCCTGTACCCCTCTGCTGGCGTGTTGGTGGTATAATGAGTAATGATAAGTGGGTAATCAGGTTTCCATTTTGAAACAGTCCATATGAAGGAACAACAATATGAACTAACCAGTACCCCTAGAGCTCTCAGGGACTAAACTACCAACCAAAGAGTACACATGATGACACTCATGGCTCCAGTTGCATATGTAGCAGGGGGTGGCCTTGTCGGTCATCAGTGGGAGGAGAGACTCTTGGTTCTGTGAAGGTTCTATGCCCCAGTGTGGGGGAATACCAGAGCCAGGAAGCAGGAATGGGTGGGTTGGTGAGCAGGGGGAGGGAGGGGATAGAGGGTTTTCGGAGGGGAAACCAGGAAAGAAATGCAAATAAAGAAAATATCTAATTTAAAAAAAAAAGAAATAGTCCATATGCTTCACTAAAGATGGGGTGCTATTGAAGGATTATGGGCAAATCTGAGTTTGGAAGGATAAGTTGGGCAACCGGATAGTGATATATTTAAAAGAGTACTAATTAGAAACAATTACCACTGTACATTAACACCACTGTGTATCTATAGTCACTGCCTTTCTACTAAAATTCAAGTCTTCAGTTTGAAAGCTACTTTATTGGATACTTCATTTGTGAGTATAAGGGAGCCTACCATACTATAAGATACTCCCATGGGGTGATGGCTGTTATTACATGCCATTATAAGAAGCTGAGTGGAATGTTTAAGGTCATACAGCTTATAAATCGTAGAAGGCCATCCTTGGCACAGGTAGTCTGACCCTAGAAGACATATCCTCAGCTAATGTGCATGGCTTGAGAATGTAAATGCCCCCCCCCCCAAACCTTGGAAAGGACAGGGATAATCCAAGGAAGGCTAAAAGAAAGGAAATGTTGGTAAATGCAATCCTTAAACCATGCCAGCCAAACAAATTGTGAAACAAGAAGTAAAATGGAAACTTTCAGAGGAGTCCAAGGTTCCTAACTTGATGGATTAGATGAATTGGTGTCATTTGTCAAGATGAAAAACATTTATTACAGAGAAGAGAGAAATTTTGCTCATGTAATGTGTTGTGGGCATCTGCCATTATGATGTTGCCTTGCTACCCAGCATCTGAACACCATTCCAACACTTAAGAAAGCCTGGATGTCCACACTAAAGTATGCTAAACATCAATAAGTGACCTGTCTGAACTTTAATTCCTTGGCCATTACATGCTACCTGGTCTCTATTGACTAGACATGTTCATCAAGGAACTGACTTTATAAGTGGTGATATGAAAAGGTATGACCAATTAGAATTAATCACTATTCAGAGATGGGGTATTTAGAAGTATCCTAAAGTCAAAATAGGTATTAATTACCAAGAATTCTATGGTATCAACAAGAGGACCACTGTTGAGTTATGGTGGCTTCAGTGTTCTCGTAGCATTGTGGTATTCCTTGATAAATCCTTGATCAATTCCACAAGACCTACAGTATATGTTCAGCCAATACATTTTTGTTACATCAACTTAAGCCAAGCCTTGTTCATGGGAAGCCAAGAACCCAGTTAGATACAGACGTGTGGGGCATCGTTTCTAAACTGTTAAAGCACTGAGCTCACATGTCTCCAAGATGTATTAGGAAAGATGCTCAGTTGACGGCCTTAGTGGGAAAGGCGACATATCTGGATGGCTATACAAATCAGTGCCTTCATGCCAAAGTGTGAGCTGAATTGCACCACTGTAGAAACACAAAGGAAGATACTAATGTAGATCCCAGGAAACATCACTAGGTAAGAATTACAGAGAGGAGCAAAGTACACAAGTAGCAGGATCTGAAATGGAGTGGTCAGTTCATTGGAAAGGTATGAGAGCAGTTTGATGAAAGACTGGGGAAGAATATCCCAATGGTAAATCATAACAAAGAACTGATTTCACAAAGACACTAGAGAAGACACCCTAGGGCTTTGAAGAAAGCATGTCCTTAACATTGTAGCTTGTGTTGGTAGCTCATTCTGACATCCTTGCATGAACAGGTAGCCTTGATTTACAATGTGAGGTGATTGCTGTTATCTCAATATTAAGGAACTAACATCCACCATCTTTTCCCTTCCCCTCCTGAAGGAATCCATGATGGCTTGGGGTCACTACAACCAAATGATTCTGAAAAGGCAACATGATAGGAAAAACCTCACCAGACTAGTTGTCATCTTGTAATGTTGAGTGGAGTGGGGTGGCGTGGGGTGGGGTGGGGTGGGGTGGGGTGGGGTGGAATGAAGTGGGGTGGGGTGGGGTGGAGTGGGGTGGAGTGGGATGGGGTGGAGTGGAATGGAGGAGGAGTAAAATGGAGGTGGAGTGGAGTGGAGTGGAATGAAGTGGGGTGGGGTGGGGTGGAGTGAAGGTGGAGTGGAGTAGAGTGGAGTGGACTAGAGTGGACTGGAGTGAAGTGGGGTGGAGTGGAGTGGAGTAGGATGGGGTGGAGTGGAGTGAAATA